>KN485860.1:4839-16737 GCA_000787095.1 Periophthalmodon schlosseri
CTAAAACCGGACCCCAAAGCCCCCTCAGCTGGCTCCTCTCGACGTGAAGGAGTAGCGACTCTACTCCGAGCTCCTGCCGTGTGACCAAGTTCCTCACCCTATCTCTAAGGGTGCGCCCAGCCACCCTGCGGAGGAAACCCATTTCGGCCGCTTGTGTCCGATCTTGTCCTTTCGGTCATTACCCAAAGCTCATGACCATAGGTTAGTTATTGAGTTATTTTATTTTTTGTGTTTTTGTTTCAGAGCTGGAGCAGAACTATGAGGAGAACCAGAAGAAACTGGAGGGAAAAGCTCGACAGCTCGACGGTTTGGAAGAAAAAATGAAATCCATCCTCCAGGATATAAACAAACAGATACAGATCTATAACACCTGCCAATAAACACCTGCCAATAAACACCTGCCAATAAACACCTGCCAACAAACACCTGCCAATACACACCAGCCAATAAACACCTGCCAACAAACAACTGACAATAAACAGATCTAGACCAGGACTGAACCAGGACTAAACCAGGACTGAATCATGACTAAACCAGGACTACACCGGGACTAAACCAGGACTAAAAGAGGACTAAACCAGGACTAAATCACCTGCTGATAAAATCCGGCACCACTGTTATAATGCTTTAACTTAAACTCCCAAAGACGTGGTTCATTTATTTAAAACATGTGAAATGATCCTTCATGTTTGATTTAAATAACAAACACACACACACACACACACACGCTTCTTCACACATGTGTCATACCTGCTGGTCAGGGCTCCTCACTGACCCCGAGTCTGGTCACCAAATCAGTCCAGTGTTCCTGTGTGAAGCTTTAAATTTTTGTATTGCATGACACCAAATGAAACCGGCCCTGTTTGTATCTTACACTTATGTTTTATATTTGTGCATGAGATTTAAACCCACCAAAGAGTTGTGTGTCTGTTTCACTGTGTTTCTGATTTCTGTGAATAAAAGTTCATAAACCACCAACACGTCTGCCTCTGTTTTTGTAAACTAAAAAAATAAATGAAATAAATACTAACCTAAAAGCATGTTTGTTTTTCATTTTGGTTGTGTTTATTGCACTAAAAAACATAGAAAGGCTTCCTTACTGTGAGTGGCTATGGAAATGTTGTTGCTTTGGCTGTAATATTCCACAGTATGGCATAAAATGTAGCTGTCTCCATGGAGAATGTTGGAACTATTTTTTACTTTCACTTTCAATGGAATCATATAGCTGACATGCCACCTCCAGAAAGTTACATACTGTACCTTTAAATTACATCTTGTTCTGACTCCTCTGCTCTGCTCCTCTGACTCTACTCCTCTGTCTCTGCTTCTCTGGCTCTGCTCCTGTCTGCTCCTTTGACTCTGCTCCTCTGGCTCTGCTCCTCTGGATCTGCTCCTCTTATTCCGCTCTTCTGTCTCTGCTTCTTTGTCTTTGCTCCTCTGGCTCTGCTCCTCTGGCTTTGCTCCTCTTGCTCTGCTCCTCTGACTTCGCTCCTCTGACTCTGCTCCTCTGGCTCCACTCCTCTGATTCCGCTCCTCTGATTCCGCTCTTCTGTCTTTGCTCCTCTGGCTCTGCTCCTCTGGCTCTGCTCCTGTTATAGACTTACAGTACAAACAGGAGACACAGTTGTACAGCAGATGGCAGCAAAGTTTGACTCTTCTCCATCAAACCTCAAAGAAGAGCACACGAGAACCCGCAGCCGGCACCGTGCGCGCTCCCGGACAGGTGCACGAGGCGCGCGACCCCTGAGCAGCCGCAGATACAGCAGATCCACACAGCACATACATGACTGAGGCAAACGCAGTGTTATACACTTTATTTACCTGAAAGATTAAACATGAATCTCCAGCCGCGGTCCAACCCGAGCCCGGGCTGAAGAGCCGAGTCCCGGAGGAGAGTCCCGGAGCAGAGACCCGCAGCAGAGCCAAGTCCCGCAGCGGAGCCGTGTCCCGCAGCGGAGCCGTGTCCCGGGGAGAGCGGAGGAGAGCGGGGGAGAGCAGGAGCTGAGCCGGCGGAGGAGCTGCGGCCTGCGGCTCAGAGCAGCTTACCCGTTGGGACATGCCCGGAACACCTCCCTAGGGAGGCGTCCAGGGGGCCCGGTGGCTCCGCGCTGGACCGAAGCCTCCACAGACCTCCCCCCGTGAGTGAGACGCCTATGTCCGGGTGCAGCGGGGCTCAGAGCTGCGGCCCGGGCGCATGTCACGGTTTAACGTAAAAGTGTAAAGTGTTTTTATCCAAACCTCCGCTAGCATTAGCATGTAGCATTAGCATGAGCTAGCCGTTAGCCGCTAGCTTAGTGCAGCGTTAGCTCCAGGAAGAAACACTAATCTCATTTAACTCTGACAAAGGCCGTCACAGTCGGGGAGATTTGGTGCAAACGGACAAAGCCGAAGGTTTTTAGTTCATAAATCCTCAAAGTTTGGAGCTGTGACAAAACCTGAAACCTGACGGTTGAAGTGTTGTGTGCGAATGTTCCGCAGTTTGTTTTGTTTGGAGCGAAGCGGCTCCGGGACCCTCCGGTCTCTACAAACCGACACCCAGACTCTGTGAACATGTGATTTGTGTTATTTGGGTTTTGTTTGGTTCTGTTTGTCTGCTCCTCTGGTTCATCTGTCAAATCTTTAGGTGAGGCTCGTTTACGTTTCACAGCCGCTGGACCCGGAACATCAGGGTGTTTTATATTAATGATATTTATGCTTTTATATGAGTTTAAATACAATTTGAGAAAACGAAAGTAGAAAAGACCAACGTCTGTTAACAGCTGCAGCCATGTTGTTTTGTTGTTAATGTTACATCTCATTGAACTCAAGTCCTTACGAGCATCAAACGACAACATAGTTCAGGGATTTGGAGACAAATATTTAACCGTCTGCACTTTGTTTTTGTTCTGGTTCTTGGCGAAAGTTGGGGCTGGCCTGCACTGAATGATGATACATGGACCCATATTAAGTAATAATGGCGGATTTATATATTTTTAGATTAATATGAATTATAAATATCATAACATATTCATAATCTAAAGCCTAAAAGCAACACAATCTGTCTAATAGAAGTTATGCAGATAGCATCACGGTCTTTGGGACTGTTTTAGTGAGTGACAAAGGTCAATTTCTCCTGTAAAAGCTCAAAACACGAAATCTAAAATGTGTCAGAGCTGCTGCAGTTTAAAAACGAATATAAAAATCTACAACGCTGATCAATATTTAGTTTGTACCTGACATTTAAAACATGAAAATCCAGTAAACAGGTTAAAAGCAGTGAAGAGGTAAACCACAGGGACACTGCAGACTAGAGACAGAGCGATATTGAGCTGATGTATCAGGCCGATATTTGCCCTTTTTTAATGAATGGGCTATTGGTCTTAAATCTTCAGCACAGGCCGATATTTTGTTTTGGCCGACCAGCTGCCTCAAGAGAACACACAAAGCTTTATTTTAAAAAGTTTTCTATGAAGAGATCACTGCACAAAATGTGGCTACACAGGTCTCTTAAAGGTTTGTGGTAAAACAGGGCTCTGGGTGAGTTTTCAGTGAATTTAAATCATATAATTTGGAGAAAATCATTAAAAAAATTGCTCTGGATTCTGAATAATTGGTATCGGCATCAGCCATGAAAAAAAACATATTGGTTGATCTCTGCTGCAGACACTTTTACATCTATCACTGACACAGACTCTGGACCAGACACAGAAAAACTGAACCTTTCTCTCTTTAAAGAACATGTTTCTGAGTCTGTGGAGGAGAGTCATTATTTTGGTGAAAACGGTAGCTCCACAGACAGAAATGAGACAGAAAAATTCAAAGAAACACATTTTGTCTGTCGCTTTGCCCATAGTTCTGCCTCAGATGGAATGTTGAGGAGCATTTTTCAAATACAGTGATGTCACTGCAGAACCTCTATATGTTCTAATCAGTAGAGTTCATGATCACGTCGTTCGGCCTGTCACAATAACAGGTTTTGAAGTACAATATATTGATTCTGAAAATATCGCGATGATATTGAAATGAAGTTATACAATGAGCTTAAAACGGGATCTTCACAGTAAAATCTTTTCTGAGTGAATCATTTCAAACATAATGTGGTGATGTATAAACAGAGCAATGAAACACTAAAGTGGTTAGTTTTAGTGTCTATAATGAGTCATGTGAGGACCATCGACAACTGTCACCACACAAGCCTCGTACTACAGAACATTTAGAACAACTTCCCACTTAAACGAAGAATAGGAACAAGTGATTATCAGCTCCAAATGAAGCTCATCGAGGCTAGCAGTTGTAAGGGCTAATTTGGAGCCACGTTCCATATTTGGAATTCTGACCATGAGTATCATAGCAACCAAAGAGCCAATCAGGAGCAAGGCTGTTGAAGGTAACGCTCCTTCCTGCACCACTAGTTTAGCAGGGAGCAGGTGCTAGGCAACGCAATCAAAACCTGTTGCTAACGCTAGTGGGAGTGACCTCGGATAAAGAAGGCGCCTGATTTGTCTGTTATTAATGTTCATATCCTGAGTCATGACACAATAGCGAAATAAAAACCCCAGGATCATGTAGAGCAGGTTAATACGAACATTTTAAGGCCAAAATGACAAGTCTGACCACAGCAGTTACAGAGAGAGGAGCCACAGTTTCTCAATGTAAAGTGAATTGGAGCCAGATTCGATGGCACCGGAAGCGCGCACATGATCACTTCCTGTTTGTAACTTGGTGGCTAGCAGGTTAGCTATGTCCATTTATATAAACAGTTTATGCCTGAGATGTAGTTGGCAAACTGAATATAAAAAGGATCACAAGTTTTTGACATCTGATCCTGAGCTGTGCAGGTTCAAAAAGCCGGTCCTGTTTTAGATTTATTAGAATGTGTGAAAGACTCATGGACTGTTGTGTTTGCAGTTTTTCAGCGGATATCAAATCCAAAAAAATGAAATTCTGTTTGTTTTTCCAGATCCCTTTCCTGTTCCCTCCTGATTCTGCTCTGGGAGAGTCCACACCTGAATCATCGCCAAAATAGCCGGGCCGGGCAGAAAGAGGCAACCCTCGGATTCAGAGCCCAGCAGCGGAAGTGAGAGCGGCGACGGGCGGCCGGTCAGCGCCAAGTGCCCCAAGATGGACGCCAGCGCAGGAGGAGGAGGTACGACTGACACATCTGTCTATACAGGCTGGAACCTAAACCTCCCTGTGTGTCAGATGCCCTCCCTGTGTGTCAGATGCCCTCTCTGTGTCTCCATGGGGTCTTATTCTGTATAAAAGCTGCTAACACTGTAGTTTAGACCTCTACAAACATGTTCTGAAATGCATGATGGGATTTTTGGATTTGTTGTAGGGCTGAACGATTTGGGGAAAAAATGTGTATATGCAGTTGTGATTAGTTTTGCAATTTATGTTTTAACAAAAGGATTCTGTTCAAAGTTCACAATTTAAATCACATTTGAGAACATGTTTGTACAGCTCTAAACAGAGGGAGGGCATCTGACACTTCGGGAGGGCATCTGACACTCCGGGACATTACAGACCATGTTTGTACAGATCTAAACTACAGGGTTAGTAGTTTTTATGCAGAATAACACATTTTGTTGATATGTTGTTGTTTGTACAAAATTATTTTACTTCAAAAGTTTCACCTTTTGTGATTTGCAGTTTGTCCATTAAAATTCTGAGTAGATTGTGATTCATCTGGCAGCTTTAGTTTGTTTAGCAGTTCAGATTTATTTTCTTTTTACATCACATCATGTTTAAATTTGCGCTCATGTTGTTTCTGTGCAGGGGGCAGTGGAGGAGGCCGGGCCCAACAGAGAGCCGGGACCCTGGACAGAGCCGGGACCCTGGACAGAGCTGGGACCCTGGACCACAGCTCCAGCAAAAAGAAACACAAAGATCGAGTGAACCAGGAGAGTCGAGAGGCCAAGAGAGCGACTGCCACAGAGAGGGTCATTGCAGAGGTCAAGAAAGGTACTGTCCTACCACCAGGGGGTGGGAGTTTACGAAGGCTGTGCTCACTGTAGAGAGCCACTTCCACAGAGAGGGTCATTTCTAAGTGTAGCTCTTCATATGAGCAGCCTGATATTTAGAGGTGTGGGGGACACTGGTCTAATACAGATGAGAGGTTCTTTCCAGCCTTTTACATAAAAAAAAAAAAACATGTCGTTCCTATGTTTATTCCCCTGCTGCACTCTCTTCTTTGGGTTTGGTCTTGTCTTTAAAGTGTAATTCTACCTTTTAATATTGTCCCTGCCCTGAAAACCTGTCTCCTCTGAATGTGATTTTCTGTGGAGAGGTGTGTCCCGTTTACCTTAGTCACCTCCTTAACCAGGTGTTAGCTTTCAGTGGCTCCATTTATGTGTCACTGATACTGCGGGACTGTTTCCTCATAGTTCTCATCAACAGAATCATTACACAAGTGAATGGAGACATAATTACAAACGACTGAACCTATGACTAAATGTGCAGATGTTTTTGTCAAACCAATTATACTTATACTATTATATTTAATTTAATTACAATAAAAGTAAATGAGGGACTCTTTTCTAAGAACCAGGCCGTTTACAAACTCAACATCCAAGAAACTAGTCTAATTCAAATGACACACCAGGATATTATTAATGGCATCGCTGTTTAGTCAGAATAAACAACAAAATAAACGGCTCATAATGATCTTCACTCCAGTAGAAAGGGCATCTATACTGGCCCCTAAAGGTCATGCGTGAAACTACAGTCAGTAGATGGAATGAAGACCATAATTCTGAGCATTTCCTGCCCTCAAACAGATTTCACTTTACTTCACGACAACAACACTGGTCTGTAGGGAGCTGGTCAGAGACTTTTGGGTTTTTGCATGGTTTATTTCCATAGTTGCCAGCAGAGGGTAGCACAATCGCATTCTTCTTAGAAATGCAGACCTTATTCATACTGTCCTTTTCAAAACATTCAACATTTGAAGTTATAAAAATGTGTGAAATATCAAAAAAAAAAGGTGCCCAAAAACATGTTTAAAAGCCCCAGTAAAATAAATACCATGTCTTGTTTCCTATAAGAATAATATATTTTTTAAATTAAGTTTACATTTTATTTTTCAAAGACCTCTCAAAGTGCCACAGCAGTAGAGTAAGTCAGAGATACGAGATTGGATCCACGAGAACGAGACAAGACGAGATTTTGACTTTGACATAAATCGTACTGAATATATTGTGCAGCCCCCAGTTCAGTTTTTATGGATTATATTTAATATTTTTGTTGTCAGTGTTGTTTTATCACTGCGGAGGAGGTGGAGGAGGTGGAGGAGGTGGAGGAGGAGGAGGAGGTGTAACTCACATTTGGATTGGACAGAAAAGGGTTAACACATGGATTAAAAAATCTCAATGCACAGTCTTTTTGTCTCGCGAGAACTTGTCCCATCCCTAGTTTGATATGTCTGCGTGTGTGTGTGTGTGTGTGTGTGTGTGTGTATTTGTGATGTGTGCTAGAGACCAGCTGCAGAGGATCATTTTCTGTGACCTTTTGGGCGTTCAGTCTGAGAGGAGCTGACATGAGTCCAGAGGAGTTTACTATGATTTTACCCAGAGGACCTCAGCATGAGTACTGTACTTTACTCTACTCTCTCACAGATTTGGGCTTACCATTTATTTTACTTTACTCTGTCACAGACTCACCATAGCTGAGCCTGTCGTCTTCTTCTGAGCCCAGATGGTGTTTTGACTCTGTGTATGCTGCATGTGTTTGTGTGAGACTGGAGCAGGTGCTCAGCTTGGCTCTGCTGTCGTATCTATGTGTTTTGGATTTCTTTCTGATAGTAATGAGCGAATTCAATAAGAGTAGACTATTGATAATTTGCTGTCTGAGGCTTTGTTAAACTGTAATCTGAGCTTTGTTTTAACACAATCTGACCATAAAGAACTGACTTATCTGAACTACAACAGGTGAGCTGATTTGTGCTGTTAAACAAGTCCCTCTCAAATAACATTACAGTCACAAGGTAGCTAGCAGTAGCATTAGCATTAGCCAACAGTTTTTCAGTTAGTCACTCTCACCTTTTTGTTTAAAATCAAACTCCTAAACAGGACCATGAGCTCGGATTGATCACAGGCTCCTGAACATGTGCTCTTTAAACCCAGTTTGGATTTTTTTGTTGAATTTTCAGACGATCTTAAAACATTTTTAAGTGTTTGCAGTGTGCATTGTTTCTCCATGGTAACGGATGAACAGTCTGCAATAGAGATACATGTAGAACACCACCAGTGTGATCATAGCAGTTTAAAGGGATTTGATTGTCTGGTTTAAACCCTGTCGTGTGTCTTATATTACAGATGTGTTTGTGGACTGGAAGCAGAATGCCAATGATGTAATCGTGCGTCTGCGTTGTGGAGACGGCGTCCAGAGCGCTGATGACGTGAGCAGCAGCTTCAGCGACACTCACGCTCTGGTCAGCTTCCCTGGTGAGGACCTGTACTACACCTGTACTACACCTGTACTATTCCTGTACTATTAAACTACACCTGTACTATTATACTACACCTGTACTATTATACCACACCTGTACCACACCTGTACTATTATACTACACCTGTACTATTATACCACACCTGTACCACACCTGTACTATTATACTACACCTGTACTACACATGTACTATTATACTATACCTGTACTACACCTGTACTATACCTGTACTACAGCTGTACTACAGATATACTACAACTGTTGTACTCACACTCTGGTCACCTTCCCTGGTTGGTTTGATCTGTCAACTGTCCACACACCAGTGCCACACACCTGTACCACACCTTTCCTTCCTTGTGTGAGCTTTGTCTTACTCAGGGCTTGTTTCTCCGTTTCAGACGGGCGTGAGTGGAGCTGCCCTCTACAGGAGGAGATCGAAGCGTCGTGCAGCCGAGTGCAGTATAAAGAGAAGGCGGGACTCCTGCACCTGGTCATGCACAAGAAGATCCCCTTCCACATCTGGCCCTCACTCATGGTACAGTACTATTTATACTATCTATACTACCTATCCTATCTGGCCCTCGCTCATGATACAGAGCCTTTAACACTAGGACTAAACATCTGCACATGACAAGTTTTCATTTATAGTTTTTTCTAATCCGGACTTGGTTTGGTAGATGGTTCCTGTGCTAAATATTTATAATGGTTTTTCATCAGTTAAGTGGAAGTTTGTGGGAAAAAAGTTGAAAGTAAAACTACAAAAATGCAGAAGTGTTTGTGAGATGTAAAACAGAATCTCTCTGCCTCTGTCATCAACGCAGAAAACTTTATGTAAAATACAGATGCAGTTTAGACACAAGGAAGGCATTTTTAAACCTACATTTCACTAAATAAATCTGTTGTCTTTTAAATTTTATTAGTTTAATCATAACTTGTGTCATTTGGAGGAGTTTTGGCCCTTGTTTACATTATGGTTATGGAATTACCTCTACGTGTGTCACATCTGCTGCTGTGTCCAACCAGGAACTAGCATTGTTGTGTCAATATGTTTCTATTTACTGATTAATCTCTGCTTTTAAACATGGAGAAACTGAATGTTTTTTTCTGGTGATGTTTTTCAGTCCAATAAAAAGAAGGAGGCTGTGCAGAACCAGCCCAGTGTTCTGAAGAAGCCTGAGTCCACTGGGCCCTCAGAGAAGAATAGAGTGTCCCAGGCTAAAGTCCAGGCCTCATCTCCTGCCCCCAACCAAGCCCAACCCAACCAAGCTCAACCCAACCACTCCCACAACAACCAAGCCCAACCCAACCACACCCAACCCAACCAAACCCGCCCCAGTGAGCAGAAGAGCAGCAGTAAGTCTGATCATAAACATGTCCCTCAGCCCAGAGCAGACTCCACAGAGAAGACCAGGGCAAACAGTGAAGGTCCAGGCCTCAGTGATAATAAGACTGTATCAGAGCTCACAGGGACTATGGAGTCCACAGAGTCCACAGCCCCTCCTCTGCATCTGCCGCCGCACCTGCCGCCGCACCTGCCCGGTGGACGGAGCACACATGCACAGGAGGAACACACGCCTCTGTCTGAAGACTCCTCCCACAACAACACTCAGGTCAGTGTCACTTCTGCAACTTAACTATACTCCCAGAGATCAGCCCCAGAGATCAGCCCCAGAGATCAGCCCCAGAGATCAGCCCCAGAGATCAGACCCAGAGATCAGCCCCAGAGATCAGACCCAGAGATCAGACCCAGAGATCAGACCCAGAGATCAGACCCAGAGATCAGACCCAGAGATCAGACCCAGAGATCAGACCACCGACATAATAACCTAAAACCGCTGTTAGAAATCAACTATCTTGGACATATTCTATATTCTCTATTCTATGTGTAGCTCTGTTTTGAAATTGCAGGGATTAAAAGCTCCAAACCAGGACCTGGAGATGAGGACCTCCCCATCACCTCCAGGGGGCGACGAACAAACAGAAGCTGTCAGTGCAGACCAGCAGAGGGAGCCAGACAGAGAGGTGGGGTCAGAGGTCACAGAGCTGGGGTCAGAGGTCACACAGGACAGAGGAGACTGTGAGGAGGAGAAGAGCGACCAGTGCAAAGAGGAGCCGGTGGACACACTCAGACAAGAAGGTACCAAAGGAAATGTTTCTCCGTAGACATCTATTTATGTGAATACTGTAGTAAACAGCGCCCCCCCCTATGATGTTTCAGCGCCGGAGCAGATGGTGACGCTGCAGCTGGTGAAGAACGACTCGTACGAGAAAGGCACTGACCTGATGGTGGTGAACGTTTATATTAAAGGAGTGTGCAGAGAATCAGCCAGAGTCATATTCAGAGAACAGGACTTTACACTCATCTTTCAGACAAGGTAAGACACACTTAAGAGATGGAAAGAAAGGGAGAAAGAGAGAGAGAAAGAACACAGACATACAGGGAGCAGGACTTTCAATCTTTCAAACAAGGTAATACAAGGGTTTGTGTGTTTAAACATGTGTGAATGAAACAAAACACAAGTCCAGGTCTGTTTTATAACATGGATCAGACAGTAGATAAAACACATTCTGAGTGTGCATGTTCCTTCTGTGATTGTGGCTCTGCTCCTGATGGACATAAGAATAACTCCTGTTCTGTTTTTTTCAGTGACACAAACTTTCTGCGGCTTCACTCAGGCTGTGGACCCAACACAGTGTTCAGGTGGCAGGTCAAACTCAGGTACAACAAGAAGCTTATGAGATAGCTAAGGGGGATTATTATGGTAGAAAGCTAAAGAAAAAATCGATTTTGCATGTTCTAATGTTGTTTCCTCATCAAAAACATGCCTGAAGAGGTTTTAGATGTCATCCATGCATGTTTGAGTAATCTAGCGATCTCTCCCTCTTTACAGTTGGCTGTATGAGCCTGTACAAGGCTCCGCCCATAAGCCTACGTCACCCATGCTCCCACACGACAATTCTCCATAAATATACAAAAACATGATACAAAACTGTACATAGCAACTTGACAAACCTGATGTGATGTGCAGTAGTTTCATTAGTGGGGTGCAGCTGATTGTGTTATGATAGTGCTCTGAAGGGGGAGTGACTTAGCACAGAGAGCAATGGGAGGGAGACTCAGTGTGTTGAAAGTGAAACTTATAAAACATGTTAATACTCTGTATAATAAAGTTAAACTCCAGTGTCTTTACCTCCTCTGTGTTTGTGGCAGGAACCTGATTGAGCCGGAGCAGTGCACGTACTCGTTCACTCCGTCTCGTCTGGACATCGCTCTGAAGAAGAGGCATAGTCAGCGCTGGGGAGGTCTGGAGGCTCCAACCACACAAGGTCTGCTGCCACGCTTCTGCTGACCACACCCTGGGTCACTGTGGGGTCAGGGGTCACGCTGTAGGGGTCACTGAATATAGACCCCTCCTCCCACTGAATATAGAAACTTGTGGGGTCTTTAGAGCTACTGCTGACTCCCTATTT
>KN485861.1:0-13062 GCA_000787095.1 Periophthalmodon schlosseri
TGATCACATTCTGATATGATCACATTCCGGTATGACATCACACTCTGATCAGATCTGATTTTTTTGCCAGTCACATTGACCGGGGGAGTTTGAAAATTCCAGCCATTCATGAGAATTATCTGCTGAATGAAAATGTCCAAACATTTATAATAACATGCACACTGGTGATGGAATAAACAAACAGTACAAACATATCACTTTTTATTTGCCACATGTTGAGCATCATGAGTAGTTATTAGTCCCCCAGTCAATATTTTATATACACGACATACTGTAAACAAGCTGATTTATGGCTGATTTGAGCAAAATACACTGACATGTGTTTGTAGGCTGTACAGAAACAATAAACAACATTACCACTGTAGCAGTTTTAAACCAAAGGAATTACCTGAATGAAACTAAGGCAAATACACGGAACCCTGGACCTTCTTGTTGTGAGGCGCAAGTCTTAACCACTGTGCCAATGATTTCAGATTTTAGTTTTTTTTAGGTTTAGCCAAATTAACAGAACACACAACGCAAATTACTAGTAACCCTTATAAGTAACTGCAGCAGTATGCGGTTCATTAAGTATCTACACAAACTCAAAAGTACACAAATGCTCAAGGTTTGAAAATGTTACTCATACTTAACAAACTCACCCAAACAACTGGCCACAGCGCAGGCCAGGACCCAGACACCAAACAAACAGGCCTATTCACTACTGTAAACAACATGGCAGCTGTGAATGAAGTCATACTGCACAGCTTGGTACTATAAGATTCTAAATTAACTAACCTAAACAGAACCACTACACTAATTACTATTTAAAAATATTTAGTGGCATAAAACAACAAGAACATAGCAAGCGCCAAATTTGCATGTTTTTGTTTTTTCGTTTTATATTGTTGAAAAATGGCTTTGTGATATGACCCGGAGACTGAATTTTTTGGAATAATCATAGTAAAAACAGAGACGTGATTTTCTGAGCACTCAAGCCTCAAATGTAGGACAATACAGGGTAACACAACCAATCTATGGTGGAACATAATGAAGTAAAAGTAATGAAGTATTGTACTTAAGTAAACATATTAGGTATCTGTACTTTACTTAAGTACATTTTAAAGTGGATAGTTTTTACTTTTACTTCACTACATTTGAGAGCAGGTATCTGTACTTTCTACTCCACTACATTTGCACAGGACTGAAAAGTAAAAGTATTTATTTATTACTGTGTGAGACCTGCTGAAAATGTTTGAGTGTTTTTTTGCTCCTGTATCTGTACTTTTACTTAAGTAACAAAATTTTGTTCTTCTTCCACCACTGCAAACAAGCATGTTATCAACTGAAATACAACTCTGAGTAACTTTTATGACGAAACCCTAAAATATTAAAAGGTATGGATTTTTACAAATATGTCCCATTCTTCTGTCTATTTAATCCATGCTACTGGTATAAATTCTAGCTTTGGCACATTGTTTCTTGTTACTGTTCCGCTGTATACACCAACATGTCAGTGTATCTTTGCTCAAATGACCTGATCTGATTGTTTACAGTGCGCAGTGTATATGAAATATTGGCCGGGAGCGGAGTGTGACTCATTTGCCCGCTTGGCCTCTCGCTGTCGGACTGGAGCCACATGTTTTCACTGGAACACTGGACTGGGTTTGATAATTAGCGTTAGCATCAACACAACACTGACAGTCTGTGTTCTTTCATGCATGGACAGAGCTCATATCTGCGCTGTACACACTCAGTTTAATTAGTCATAACAATATAAACTTCTGCCTCTGTTCTGTATTAGACGGGCCTGGCGTATTTTTCGTATTTTCTTTCTGCAAACTCATATTAGGTAAATTGGCCTTATCTCATTGTGACTCATTTATTAAACACACATCATGATAAGTGAATCTTTAGTTTAAGAAGGTTAGACAAGCTTAGGTTAGACAAGCTACTCAAGGTGACATGAGTGTATTACCAGACTATTACATACTATTACATTTATATGGAGTAAACATAAGTACTTCTACTACTTATTGTATAGTTATCCTAGGCTGCAGTAAAGTACCTCAAGTTACACGCAAATGTGTGCTTAGAGTGTGACAGAAACAATTTACAGTACTAATATCATGGGCTGCAGTATCAATATATTGTCATGAATATTTTTTGACCCAAACAAAGAGTAAAAAATGTGTTAAAAAGTAGTCAGTTTTAAATGATTCCTAACTTATTCCTCACTTTCCTAACGTATTCCTAATTATTCACCACAATGAGTTTATAAGTGCTTTTCACAACATTCATTGACCAGAGCAGAGTTTTGCCGTCACAGTAATGCTGACAACAACTAGCATGCTAACAGCGCACCCGCCTTACTTTCTTACTTACTGGCTCATGGATGATAAAAATGCTTTATAATTAGATGCAGACAGCACACAGTGGTCTCACGTTGTCCCCATGAACTGCTTTTACAATACATCTGTGTCTAGCTATCTGTACTGGGGCTACACAAATTCATACTTTATTTCATGAAAAAAATGGGTACAGTCCTTTTAAGCATCCAACCAGTAAACTCATTTGTTTTCTTGGAAAGTAGCCCTATAAACACAAAACATATAACACCATATTTACAACTAACTTGCAAAGTACTAAAATTCAGCTTATTTTTAATTGTTTACACTATCTAGAGTATACAGTAGCAGCTCTGGTCTATAAACTAAGCTGTTTTTATGTGAGAGGGCAAACCAGTACAAAGAAGAAAGTACATAAACCGATAAAACAAGCCAGTCTCTTTCTGATCGGGTTAAGTACTTTATAATCAAGGCTAGAATGTGATGTCTGCCCGCTGCTTTACTGCTATCATATAAAAACATAAAAAAATACAATAACTCATTTTCAAGTACACAGGGACCATAAATTCTCAAGCCAAGATTCTGTAAATTTCTCAAAAACTATGTACTGTTTTAACACTGTCCAAACACAACGTCATAGCAATGAATCCCAAACTAATTGTGTGGAATGCCTGCACGCTTGATCACTGTGAATTACATTCAAATTGTCCACAATGTAATCAGTCTAATAAATTAACAGTTGTGTTTATTCTGGATACAAGACGCCATGGTGATTTAACTGTAAAACAAAGCACACTTGGGTATATTTGTGGTACAGGGATGCAGTATATTTTCCATTGACATGGAACTGAGCATTTCTGTACTTGTCCTTTTGAGGCCAAGACAGTAGTGTTAACCTCAAATGACCAGGAAGAGTTTAGTTAAAGTAGCTCTATGTAACTTTCCTTATTGTCTCCATGAATTTTATTGCTTTGTCTGACAGTATTATCATCCATTTATTCAGTTATAGGTGTTGTGAGCAGGATCGCCTCTTCACAGATCGGACCTGTGGCTTGGCCTGGTGGTCACCTACTTGTTTCCAGACTTAATGTACTTGCATATTTTGCACACTGCAAAACCCTCTTTTGGACTTTATAACATGATTTGCATAAATATAACCCTATAAATAAAATAATGGTAAAGTTTTAGTACTGCAGTTTAGCACAGGAGAGCTCATTTGATGTTGGTAATTGTTGCTCCTATAGAAAATTACTACGGGGGACATTTTTATATTTTTATTTGATTAATCCATCTTCAAACTAATTGCAATTTGCACAGAAACTGCCTCAAAGTTCCCACTATATATACATCCAGTGTATAATCAAGCTAAAAATACAAAGGCCTACGGAGATAGGCATCGGTGGTGCTGTAATTCAGTGCTATCTGCAGCGGTAATGCTCTGGGAGTGTGTCTTAGTTATTCAGGTTAATGCGTTTACCTCTGGGCAATATTTCCATTCTGGCTGCCATTGTGCACACAGACACACACACAGTCTTTTCCCAACTAGCACTGCGCGCTAGCACTCATGACAAAAAACCCGGGTGCTCTGCTGGGAGTGGCCTTATAAGCTCAAGATGGATGTTTAGAACTGAAGCAGCCATAGGAGGGGTATCTGCTTAGCCCTGTTACCACAGTGAGTTTGTTTATTATATTATCTCAGTATAACAACAATGTAATACTCCACAGTGGGATATTAGGGAGGTTGCACTGCATTTTAAGTGAAATAATTGGCCCTCTGTTTCGCCGACTACAAAACCATTTTCAAGCCACCCAGAGAGAAAGGGTGCATTGTTGACTCGTTAGTGCACATGAACACTGAACAGTTCTCCATTGAAGCAGAAATGCCAAGACAATTGGAAGTGCGGGTCAGTAGCAGTGGTAGTAAAAGTGGGCGGGGCAGAATAAGGAGTACCTGCATGTGAGTGTTTCATGGTAGGGCTTGATGCTAGCGCTGCGGTCCCTCCTGACTGGGCCGGGCTCGATGGTGGGCAGGCCTGTGGCTGAGGTGGTGGTGGTCCATGTGGATGAGATCCTCCTCAGGAGCCCTGGGTGCAGGCTCCTCCTCAGACGCTGTGCACAAAGACATGGAATGAGATGATTAAAGGGGACATATTATGTACAAATGCAACCATGTTTTAAAGATGTTCCCTCATCATTAGCTTGGATAAAGTTTTATTTAGTAGTGGTGGGTAATATACCAAACAATTAATATCACGATTTTCTTGGAACTTAAGATCTAATTCTCCCAAAAGTCCACACTTCATTGCAATTGGTTTAATCCAAATGTCTCTCAGAGTATTGCTGAAGCTGACCAATTGGAGGAGAGGGTGGAAAAAAGTGCCTTTATTTGAGCATACAGCTGCAAATAGTTTTGAGTGATGAGTGTAGGTTTGAGTGTTCAAAAAATTCCCATTTTTGCCTAATCCGCCCACTTCCCTGATACTAACTTGTGTTTATAATAAAAAAGTAGACTACAGGTCGTAGAGTTGAAACATGTTGTGTGGCCTTACAAATACATCATAATTCAATGCTTGCTAGCAACTACATATGTGGTGTGGCCTATCTATCGAAAGTCAATAGTCCCATTTCTTTAACAAAATCGTATTGGGCTGTTTACAATAAACAAAATGTAAATTGTTGATCTAGGTATGATATAGTTCCATAGTAAACACTAGAAAAAGCACAATATGTCTTCTTTAATAACTATGAGTACATCTGTGAGCATGACGGAGTATTGTACAGGGGTGAAGCAACAGCACAGGGAGAGTGTTTGGATAAAAGCACTCAGCTCTCCACCTCCATGTTTATGGCCAAGTCATGTGTCAAATCCATCACTTAGATGAGACAGTTGTTTGGCTTCACCTGCTCAGAGAGAAAGAGAATGATGCAGGGGATATCTCTGTCTACATCTATCTGGGTTTGATATCTGTTTTTCTCTGGAATGAATCTTAGGAACCTGGTCCATTACCATAACATGCGCAATGAGTAATCAGAATGTGACTATAGTTGACTACTTAATAATCATAATTATTTTGATAATCATAATTCGTTAACTAGAGGATAGAGACTCTAAAACACTTGCCCAAAGACCAAAGACAGTGCTGTTAAGTGAACAGCTCCCTTTTAACTTTTGTTCAGTAGAGATTGGAAATTCCTGAAATCAGCCAAATGACTTTGGTGAAGGTGTATAGAGTTTAAAAACTCAGTGGGGTATTTCCTGTATTAACACATGACATCACAAGGTGGAACAGAGTGTTTTCCATTTGAGAGAACAGCCTAAATTTGCAGGCTTCGTGTGTTAAACATGTATGAAGCAAACAAAACACAACTCCAGGTACATTTTTGATGAGGAAAAAACATTATAACAGAAAATAGAGTAATATGGGCCATCTCATATGTATTTTAAAAACCTCATTAAATGATAGAAATAATAGTTTGACTAGTCAAATAATTGAAAAAATGATCGCTGATTGTCAACTACTAAAATAATTGTTAGGCCTAATGAAATGTGATACATTATTAACTTGTAATATTTCACATTTCCTTCATGATCCACACTGTTCACTGGTTATCTCAACTGCATCTAAGCAAAGTCCTCACGTCCTTACAGGATCAGACAAACATCTTAGCTGAGAAAGCGTTCAGCGATTAATTACCACTACTAGAAAAAAACCAAAAAACAATTTAGAGATCCTAACATTCAAGGTCTCCAAAAAACTCTTTCCTAATATTATCATGTTATACTGAATATCTGATTTTGCTTGGCCATAGCAGATTGTAAGTACATGTTGACAGTTGATGGGACAGCAACAAACAAACTGTTTGTTGTTGTTTCAGGTCAGATAAGAGTCAGCTCAGGCCTTCTTGACCTTCAGACAGGAAGTGGTCCGCCGTGGACCCAGAGGCCACAAACAACAAGGACAGCTACCAACAAGCTTCTCTTATTCAGTTCAATTTTAGTAATCCATGGTACAACTGGATTATGTAATACAGTCATACGGCATTAAGATACTTTAATCTCTATTCGTTGTCTCCTTATGTATTATATGTGTACTATATGTTTTGTTCTGATGCAAGTTTGATTATTAGTTGCCACTTTGACCCAGAAAGAATTCTCTCATAGAGCACAATGTATTTTCCATAAAATTAAACTGCTCGTGTTCGGCTGATAGGGTTCTACAGCTTTCAAAAGTCATGCTAATGGAGCAAAAACATTTTTAGCCTTATGCGTCAACATGAACATGTGCCATTGAAACCAATCCAATTGCCATCTTTGATTAATCATCCAGGTCGTATTATACTTCGCTTGTTGTTGCCACCATTATATCAATTTCTCTCTAGTTTCCTGGTTTGTCTCACATAGAGTATTGGCTATAACAGAACTATTTGTGTAAAGTTGGACTAAACCAAGTCTAAAATAGGACTACATCATTGCTACAGTGGTTCCAACCAACTAGCCCAAAGGAGTAACTACAACTGCAGAGGAGTCTGACTACTACCTGACTCGCTTACCACAAGAGGTACCCATACCTCACATTGAGAACCACTTCTTTGTAATGATGACTGAGTTTATGCAGGGTCAGGTATAGCAGTCATTCCTGAATGGCCATCTTCTTAACAGCAGGGATGCACTGTGGCAAACAACGCACACTTCTGCATTATTAACCCTTACATTTCATTATAATAAAATGGAAAATGTCATTTCCATTCCATTATCAAATAGCTATATAACAACACACGTTAACAAAAACACGCTGCTCACATGTTAAGCAGTTAGACAGGCCTAATAGGCTCAGCAGACTGACCACTCCTCGGACAGTTTATTTAAGCTTCTCTTTCAAAGTCCGCACCATGTAAAAATACACCTGTCATTTACTTAAAGGCCATGGACAGGCTTCTCTCAAATCCACAGAGGACCTTCTCCCAACTGAAGTGTCAGGCTAATTGGATCCATGCAGGGACATAGCTTGTATTTATGTTCCTCCTTGAGATAGACCACCATTCTGAGCGCATCCCGTCCACACATACACTCTGGCCGAGCACATCTGTCTTGTTGACACAGCTGCATGGGGCTATGAAAGAGAGGACGGGGCAGCGAGGCGTAGACGCGTTCTATTTTTCTTCGCTCAGCTTTAGGAAAATACAGGCCTTCTTCAGTGGATGCTAAAAGCTTAGAGAGCAGGAAGCAGTCATTAGCCCAAACATGGCCCAAAAGATTAACATGTGTGCGTAAGCCCGTGCAGTATAAATCATTTGGCTCTGGATAAGTGGACGATACACGGCTTTATCTGTGCTTATGTTGGACCATTCTTATGAGTTAGCATCCAGTTCATGGCGTACTCAAGTGATTTGCAGCTATCATATCGCTGCAGTGTTTAAATGGTCAATGTTTTTTTGCACCGGGGAAACAGATATATGTTGTGATTTTGTATGGAGTTTGCATGTTCTTTGGTTCAAGGTGAGTTTTCGTCTTTAGATTAAACCAGTGCTGCTAATTCATTTAACTAATGTAGAAACTTCTGCAGGCTCATTTGTGTGCATTGAATTGCAATTTGTGTTTAAAAATAAGTCAGTGGATACATTTACTGGCCAGGACAAATCAGATCACTCAGATAATCAGATGACACAATAATCAGGGCCCGAGCACAAATGTGGTCATGATGAATTTTCAACAAACTGTCAATCTTTCACAAACATCATTGGATTTGAATGGACCCAATGAAGCGCCCATGCACATTTGTGAGCTGGATGTAATGATTTACAATTAGGACTGTAGCTTTTAAGATGGCTCTCTAGCGCCCCACTTCAAATTTTATTTAAAAAATGAATAAAAGCCAATCCGTTTGTCATGGACTTGTGAAAGAATTTACAGAGAGGCTATTCATAATAGGGAACGATGTGACAAAATCACACCTTTATAACTTTTATCATTTGAGCGTAAAAAAATATTATTATTAAAACTGCAAGCAGTGATAAAGGGCCCTCGCAACCCTTGCCATGGAAGGGAACACTACAGTGGGAGGGCTGCATATCAATCTTGGCTTGGCATTTGATCCAATATTTCCGGTGTCAAATTGGAGATAAATGTTTCCGGCCCATGTAACTTTGCAGGAGACGCTGGAGAAGCATTTCTAACGACATAATTTTTTCTGGATAATGAAAGTACACAGTACTTTGGGTGCATCCAGATCCGCCAATTTTTATAAAAGTTACAGGGATTTTTATACTTTCAAAATGGCCGCTTCGTTAAGAGCTTGTTATGACTACACCCTGAGACTTAATACATTCTATTCAACTATTTTTTATCCCAGATATGTCCTGATGATGCAGCCTCAGTTTGAAATCCACTGGATAAAAACCCTAGAACAAGTTTGTTAAAATATGAGGCCTAGATTTTTGACATCTCAAATTTGAATCAATATGGCAGACGCCCTTTGTGATGTGGGGCGGGGCTAAATTATACTTTTCTGTTTATCTCAAGATGCTCTATGTACCTGCTTAGTTTCATGTGTATACAAAGCAAAATTTGACTCCGCCCCCCCCATCCCATAATGTATTTTAATTTTACACCTCCTCCGCCTCTACATCGCAACAGCCTTTACATCGCGACCGCCTCTGCATCATGTCCAGTGTTGGATGTTGCCAAGGTAACACGAGTGCACATAAAGGTAAGTCCTCTATGGCTCTTTTGTTCAATATGGCCACACGGATGTCTGTGCCAAATTTCAGTCATCTGTGACAAACACCATCCTCCCACCAAAAACAGTGTTTATTCCAATGAGACATTTTCTGACATTGTCACGGTCACACACAAACACATTTTTTTTTCATCCCAGTTAACCAAAACCCATGTATTTCTATGGTACATGTTGGACGTTGCCATGGTAACATGGTCACAAATAGATGTATGTCCTCATTGGCTTTTTTGTTCAGTATGGCCAGAAGGATGTCTGTGCCAAATTTCAATCATCAATTTTTGGTCCCATTCAAATTTTCAATAGGATTTCAGAATTTATCTAAATTCTAAATTATAATCTGTAATTGCACCTGGGTCAAAAATATTTTGACAGATTTTCAAGCCTTTTAAATGAAAATCCAAGGTGGAAATATTCAAAGTACAATGTTCACAATTTTGAATAAAACTGAATCTGCCCACAACGGCTGACTTCCTGTTGGGTTTAGGGAGGGGTCATAATTATTATTTAGTTTTTTAATTGTCACAACATGGGCTAGTTTTATGCCAAGTTTCATGTTTTTGTGTTTAAAAAACACATTGGCGTAATGTATTTTTATTTTTAAGGGGGTGCCATAGAGCCATTCTTCACTCTTTTTTAATTGTGCTTTTTAATAAATCCTTCTTTTGGGAAACTTGAATTTTAGGCCACAGTTGGATTAGTCTAAAGCATCTATTTAGCCTACAACAAACTACAGCTGTCTGAGCCACATGTACTTCACTGACACATTTTTTTTATGTTTCCATGGAAAAATAATTGCAGATGGAGAAATGTCCTCATTGGCTTTTTTGTTGAGTATGACCAGAAGGATGTCTGTATCAAATTTCAATTGTCTATGAAAAACTAAATTTTGAGGCTCATTAAAATTTTCATATAGATGCTGTAGAGCAGTTTCATATCATAACTTCAAGTGAAATAAGTACGTTTTTAAGCTTTTCAGACTTGCCACTGCTTTGCGGGTTGGCCACACCCACATTTTAAAATGTATAAAAAATATAAACAATAATCTTTAATTGCAGTATGAGGGGTAAGGTTTAGAAAAAAAATATTGCTATTGCTGACGTGATATTTTTTTTTGAAGATCAAACTATGCAGACATTGAAAAATCTAGCTCTCGTACTTTAATAAACTTGTCCTAGGGTTTTATCCGACGGACTCCAAACTGAAGCAGCATCATCAGGACATATCTGAGATTAAAAGATGTTAAAAGAATTTACATAAGGCTCAGGGTGTGGTTATAATGAGCTCTTAACAAAGCATCCATTTTGAAAGCATAAAAATCACTGTAACATTGCAAAAACTGTCAGAATCAAACTGACCAAAATATTGTTTGTGTAAAAATGGCTCTCTAGCTCTGCATGGCCCTCTGCACAGTTGTAATAGGGTAGAAAATTCAAGTTTGTTGCAGACTAATGAAATTTGGTACACACACTCTTTATGTGACCCTGGGCAAAAGCAGTTTTAATTAAATCTGATTTTTGATCTGTGCTTTGAAGCAAAAAAGAAATCTAATAATCAAAAACTTTTTTGCATTATTTTAAAACAGGTGTGAAAAATCATAAACAAGTTCATTTTTGTTGAAATCCTCAACAATGAGCCTTCTTCTTCAAATACTTGTACTGGACGTCATGTTGCCTACCTTGTGTATGGACGTCTTCTCCCCCTTCTCCGGCACGTCCTCTGAGTCGGAGCAGGTGTAGGCGTCATTGGGGTTGAGTAGGGGGGCAGGGCGTGGCCGGTGCAGCGGTTGGAAGGTGAGTTGGGTGGTTAGCAGGTTGCTAACAGCTTTTAGGGACGTGCAGGTGTTTGGGGGCAGAGAGGGGTCTGCTAACAGATCTGTGATGAGTCCATGAGCTTCTCCCATCACTGCAATGTCCACCATGACTGTGGTCCCTGACGACTGGAGACAGAGAGAAAGAAAAGAGGTAAGTGGCATTCAAGAAGTACAACCGATTTAAATGCTATTTCATTACACTACTGTTCCTGATTTTTACTGTCTTAAAAACATAAAAAATAGAACTAGTTCATTTTAAACTATTTGCTGTGTTTCCTAGAATTTTGCCATCATGGTAATGCTAACAACAACAAGTATGCAAACAGCGCACTTTCTCATTCATGCACACTGCCAAGTTTTTTCTTTAATTCACAA
Source organism: Periophthalmodon schlosseri (assembly GCA_000787095.1). Taxonomy (NCBI): domain Eukaryota; kingdom Metazoa; phylum Chordata; class Actinopteri; order Gobiiformes; family Gobiidae; genus Periophthalmodon; species Periophthalmodon schlosseri. The sequence goes on from KN485861.1 coordinate 11,250, forward strand.
AACTCTACAAAAGAGGAATGAAACACATATGTCTTTTAGGGTTTTTTGGCTCTAATTGCAATCTGGCCCCAGGTAAATTGTAATGATTTGTATTTTTTTTGCAATGCTCAACCCTATATCAATGTATGTAAGAGGGTTAGTGTTAGCTGCATATGGAAAAGCTATTACACATCACAACAACGTCATGTGCCGGACATTGTTCAGGCAGCATGTGGTACTAGACCTTAATGAATGGGCTCATTAGCAACATGTCTCCGGCATACTGTGACCTCTGACCTCCTCACCCCTGACCCTCGCACCCACAGCCACTGTGTTTCGTGTCGTCTGCTCAAAGCTTTGAAGGAGCGTGTGTGAGTGCTGCTGGTGTTTTCACATAACCTGCTCCTAATCACTGGTGCCCAAAGCTTTTCATACCAGGCACATGTCAATATTTGACTTTCCAAGTCCCATCTGTAATGAACGGAATGATCCAGTTTCTGAATTTATGAGCTCAAAGTAACTAAACAGGATCAACATCAGGAGTCAGGATGTACCTGGACTAAACCAGAACTAAACCAGAACTAAACCAGGTCTAATAAACTTAACTGACCAAATCAGGACTCAGCAGAATTTAAAGGTAAACAATGTTTCCCTAAGGCCACTGCAGTACCTGAAGTAATTTTCCTAATTTGTGCCATAGACTTCAAGAATTTCAAAAAATAAGATTCTCATGGAAAGTGGAAAATGAGGTAATGAGTGTCCAAAAACATATATCAAAATTTGTTTCAGAAACATATTTTACTTTACTTTACTGTAACCAAGCGGTGGGTGGTCATTGTTGAGCTCCACTGGTTTTAAATACAGAATAAACTCTTACAAAACATGGTCCCATCCTCAAATGCACAATGTATTTAAAATAATTACAAATAATTTTAAAAATAATTCCTTCATACAATACCAGGTCATGACTAAAACAGGAATAAAACTAGCATTAAACTAAGCTGGATATAGATCTGTAGAAACCCAAGACCCAGGAGCCTTACCATAGTTTGGGAACCACTGCCAGAATGGAAGTACCTGCTAATTTATAACACTGGCCAGCCTGAGCTGCAATCCTGTTTATCAAATACTCTCACACAGTTCATACTCTGCCCTAAGAATGTTATCTGATTAGTTTTCTCCTCCATCCATGTCTCCCTGACAGCCTCCGCTACCTCGAAGAATGATGCTGTTTACACTGGCCTGTGGTGGCTTTCACGGCTCCCCACACAAGGGACCAGTAAGACCAGCAATGTTGTGTTTCCTGATCAAATTGGAAAGGTCTGTAGATTAGATTTGGGAGATGTATTGAAAAAATGAAAATATTACCACTTGTATTATTAGGGTTGTTAAAAATGTATACCCAGATACTAACTGATATTAACACTAGAGCTGAACCTTTCCTGTATAGTTTGAGAATGCTCAGAACTAGCGTAAGACCACATGGTAAAATGTAATTATACCGTTATTTTGAGTTGATTGCCATAATATCATCTAAATCGTCACAACTTGGAAAAACAAAACAACCTTTTTTGAGAAACAATCTAGCAACCACAGCTCCTTATGCACATGTGAGCAGGTATTGATAAGTATGAAAGATGATCAGCACTGGGACACTCTAATCTCTTTAAAAGACTTCCCCCTCATTTCCTCCGCACTGTTGACCTCTCCCTCTTTGTGTTCCTGTACGCCTCACTAATGCATGCTGGGATGTAAACACATGTGCTGCAGCTCATTTACAACCTGATGTAGTGGACTGGACAGGCTCAAACGGAGACCTATATCCGAATAGACT
>KN485861.1:13116-38344 GCA_000787095.1 Periophthalmodon schlosseri
TTTTCTTCTTTACATGATACAGCAGGCATAACTGATTTAACAATGAAAATAAGTTAGGTCAACCGTAATGTCATGTTTCTTATCAATTTGAGTGCATTATGGGTAACGTAACCTACATGTTGGCACCTCCATGCGCATCTATACACAAATATGAAAGAACATACGACTTCATACAGAAAGGCCCCCCTCGTCCAGGATTGGAATCTAGGACCTTCTGGTTGTGTGGTGGGAGTCCTAACCACTGTGCCACTGCGCTTAGTTGTGGCAATAATGATAACACCTGCATTGGCTCATGTCACAAGCCAATACATCTTTAAGGAATAATGAAAGAATGTTCTGAGACTTTGACTTTTTTGGTCCTAAATTACATCAGGTCTATATCAGGAGTTTCAATAGCCATATCTCAAGCGGAATGAAAGCAGTTGTAACCTAGAACAAACTAGAACAAATTGTCCAATCACAGACATTAATTTGAAGCATGTGTCTCTCAAATGCGTCATATGGTTCAGGACAAAATATATAACTTCTTTTACTTGAAATAAGACTTTTGATTGTTGATTCGGCAAAAATCTGTGTCAGTTCTCTGCATTTTTTTTGTTTTTTTGTTTTTTTTACTCAAAAGCCGCCATGTTTGCTCTGGCACAAACGCACCATGCCTTTCTCTGACTGGTTAATCCGGTCAGTCAGTCACGTCCATCTGAAATCGGGGAGACATGATACACTTCCAGACTCACATGTCTGTGAAATTTGTATTGTCAAAGCGTGTGGTTTTGGCTGACCTGGCAACTACGGCTACTCGAAACCAGAACGAGTCAAAACACTGTTACTACCACCACATGAGACGATACAGTGGTAACAACTTTCTGCCCCTGACTTGTACTCTTAAAAACATATCAGTCACAGTACCTCAGAAAACTGTGATAAGGGACTTAGAAAAATACGTCTCTTCAAATGATGTAGTAGTCGTGTATTTCAAGAGTGAAGCAATACATTTCCAAGTAGCAGATATAGTGTACTCCAAGACTGCGTAGTGACATAGATCCACAACAACATCTTTCAAGTTGGAAGTGAATAAAATGTCCTTTAAAGGGAAAACCGAAACTGTTAAATACTGTTGTCAGATATAGCTTAGCATTATGTAAAAACAATGGCCATACTTAAGCTTTCATTTAAGTATTTATCTCTTCATATTTTATGGTGGGTGAAGTGTCTTGCTAAAGGTAAAAACTACAACTAATGCATAAGGAAAGGCTGGGACTGAACCACATACCTTAGAAGTAGCGAGCGAACCTTAACTACAGACTCTTCATTATATTATTAGCTCGATAAAATTTGAATGAAGATGAGTCATGTGTTTCAGGCAAGAGTAAAACTTATAAAATTTGCATTGTAAAATATCAAAAGACTGCTGTTGCAAGGTTGTATGTAAAAATATTTAACTCTTTCTTTGACTTATATGGGTTTTTAGTAGATAGTGCCTATCCCTGCAGCTTTGTGCCGAATATTGCCCGTGGGCCTATCTGAGGCAAGGGTGATTATTTTGCCTTCTTTTTTGGTGCAGATGTTTGTTGAGAACAGTCTAAAATGGAAATTAAACAGTTAAATCCACATGTAATTTTTTTTTTTTTATCAAGGCACACCTCGACAATACCTTCTCCATCTGAGGTAGTCAAGGCCGTCGGACTGGGGGGGTAAAGGGTACTGTTTACCCAAGGCCCAGTGCAAGAAGGGCCCTTTACAAAGTCTGTAATGGGCATTTTCACTAGACAACATGTAGTGCGGGTCCACCAAGATGATTTGTATCCAGGGCCCAAAATGTTGTGCTACACCCCTGAAGGTAGTCCTGATCAAGCCTTGACAGGTTGTCCCAGGAACATTGAAGAATGAGTTAAATGCAGAGGACAAATTTGACTAAAGTGGGCAACAGGACCTCTTTGGCGCTACACCCCTGAAGGTAGTCCTGATCAAGCCTTGATAGGTTGTCCGAGGAGCATTGAAGAGTGGGTTTTTTGGAGCTTTCTACCATGTTATAACATTGTTCCCTCAACAAAAACACGCCTGAAGAGGTTTTAGATGTCATCCATGCATGTTTGAGTAATTTAGCAATCTCTTCCTATGGTTAGCTGTGAGATTTGACCAATGTTCAGGCCACAAACTTACGCCACCCATGCTCCCACACAACAATTCTCCATAAATATACAAAATCAGGATACAAAACAGCCTCAGAAACTTGGTTCAAAGTGCAGTAGTTTCATTAGCTGGATGCACGCTGATTGTGTGCTTTGCAGAACAGCCTTAATCTCTGTCTCTGGTTTTTAGAAACTCCAGCAGATGGTGGTTGGCACGTGTCCTTGTTAACACTTTTACACTAGTCTCTTATGTTTTTAGCCTATTGTAATAAGCTCTATGTATTGTGTCTCTGTGATGTGTACAGTATGTTATGCATGTTGTCCTTCTGGTGCCTGCTGGCCAGATCTTGTTTGCAAATGGGAATTACTTCTCAAACATTTTACCTAGTTAAACAAAGGTTAAATAAAAATAAGTAAATAAATAGTGTTGTGCTCTGAAGTGGCAGCGACTTAACACAGGGAGCAAAAGGAGGTGGGACATCAAAAACAAAAAGTGAAACGTATAAAACATCTTAATACGCTGTTTTTGGTGAATATAGCATTTTCAAAACAATAAAAGGTAACACGGTGATCTAAATATGTTATGTGTTAACAGTTAATACCCCATAGAAGTAAAATACCCCCTCTTTAACCTTAACTAGTGTTCCCCGGCACACTGGTTGAAAATCTTGTAGATAGTTTAATAATTGGGCACCAGAACCTCTTCAAAAACCACTATAGTTATTTGTTATAGTAACACACACTCATAGATCTTCTGTCTGACTCCTAGCCACAATAAACTGTTTTTTTCTGATTGCTAACAAGCTAGCAAGTTAGCCGTGCGTGCCTGATCTGTTATGACACTTCCCTGAGAATAACAAGAGCTAACGTGATCAATGCTCCTAGTGGGCCGTGTGAATGCAGCCTGAACAGTTAGTCAATAGACATGTCATAGATTAACACAGAGTACGGTTCATGTAAACGCTGTGTGAGCCAGGCAAAACAAAGCGGCCTTCAGCCTAACACTGAGGAGCTGTTCACACACACATGTTCTGTATGTGCAGCTCAGAGCAGGTGGATGTGCTGTGGAGGACTGACTATAATGTACTTACTTTAAACCACGGAATGACATTAATTATACGCTGTTCAAGCTGGGGGATTTATTTCTTGTAGTAGCATTTCATGAGTTTCTTAGTGTTTTTGAGAGCAGCAAAGAAGCTACATGTAGGGGTAAATATCTTAATATTCTTTGGATTATACCTTAGGCAATATTCAACAACATTATGGTAATTTTTATCAGAAATGTGCTAAATTCTAAAATCTCTCTGTATTTTTATGAAGAGGGATCAGTCTGGTCACCACGCCCTTCGTCGCGTCTTGAGCCAGAACCAAACATGATCATATTTTGGTTGCGATTTGGGTTTTTTCAGTGACGCATGTGAAACGAAGGAGCTCATTGGTCTTCTGTCATTTACAAATAAATTCACTCATTGATTCTTTCAGTCCCCTGTGATATTTGTTCTCTTCTTTTTTCCTTGTAAACAGCCATATTTGTTATGATACGGGCAGACCATGTGTGCCCTGACTAATCCACCTGTGAATCATGCTCATCTGACCTCAGGGAGATTCACCGGTGACCACACTCACATCTGTGTAAAGTATTGAAGAAGTGTGTATTCTGGATCCCAGGCAAGCAAAAACATGAATGGACAGTACAATTATTTTTCTGTTGGAGATAGAGTTTAAACTCCACTACATCCTGCAGCTATGAAATCACAAAATGTAACTGCATATGACTTGCTATATTTTTCTATTTATCCTTGAGAGAGACAGTTAAAACTAAATACAAATAGCTAATTTACTTTTCGCAGACCATCACTGTAGACCTATATAAAGCATTTCCTAACAGGCCTATGGAGAAGTTCATACTGTCTTACATATGTTCCAGTCATGTCCGCTATGGGAGTGCATCCTTTCTCCCGTGGTTCTGCTGTGGTTTCTTCATTTTTCCCATAGCTGTTTTTCCCTGGTCATGAAAGAGGGTCTGAGGCCATGGGGATGTTGTTTTGTATAGTCTGATACAATATCTGTTTGTATGTGAACCCCTCTGAGGCAGCTGTTGTGATACTGGGTCACAGAATAATAAATGTTATCTACAAATATTACAAACTGCTTATTGAAAAATGCTGTTTGAGTTCTATCAAGTCTGACACAGTTAACAGAGTCCTTCAACTGTTTTTATCTAACAAAAAATACATGTATAAACTTGCAACAAATTAGAAGAGCAGTACGCTCTTATGGTCATATTTGTTAAAGGAGACCTGTCGTGCTTGTCTCTGCTATGTAGTTATAATCTATGACCCCCGTGGATCATTATGTTATAAATTGGACATTTTAAATTGCAATATTAATCTAAAACAACTTAATAAAAGAAACAACTTCACTAACTTCCATGTTAGAAAACTTCAGTGCCCAATGGGAGCTGATGTCACCGTAAACATCGTCACAACAAAGAGTGATGTAGCTGTCGGCCCCTCCTATGGATAACTGCACCTCACGCTAGCGAGCAGCAGATTTTTTTCATTTCTACCAAAAAAGCCACGTGCCGCTGCCAAATCCTGTGCGTATCACCGATTAAGTAAATAAAATTAGAGAACGAAGTAAGTACAGAGCAGTGGGCATATGCCGGTGGCGGTGAAAGCACAAATTGATCAGCAAAATGGCGTCTTGAAAATAAGCGATTAAAGATTACTCAAACATGTATGAATCACTCCAAATACAACTTCAGGTGAGTAAATGGTGAGAGGAAGCAACTATAACATGGTTAAAAGCTCTGCAAAGTCCATTTTGCATAATAGGTCTGCTTTAAAGGTGTATTATGTAACTTTTCTGGTGGCAGATATATTTTTGTTTAGTTTGGAATGTTCCAACAGTATAGCATTAAACTTTTCTATCTCAGTGCAGACAACAAGTGACACCATCAGGTTATGTTACAGGTGAGATCTGCGGAGAGGCGAGTTCGCTCACAGTAAGAATGAGTAGTATATTTGAGTAGTAAAAACACCTATAATAACTATAAGGTAAGTCTAACGCCTTACCGAGGAACATTCCAGGAAAATCAAAAATAACTCACGGAGACAAGAAAGTGGAGGACCTCCCACCAGAAAAGTTACATAGTGCTTTATTCTTCCATTACATGATATAGTAGGTGCAATAAACTCTACACTGATGCATCTGGCTCTTTAATAATAATGTACAAATTTGGGGTATTATACTGGTCTAAACAAGATAGCTAAAAATGCCGCTACATGTTGGGGCTTTCTAAAATTGTGCAATGTGGAAAATCTATTTGAGAGAAAAAGTTGTCCAAAAAGTATAAAAATGCCCCAGAGGCTTTACTCGGGAGAGAGTTATTTGATAGTCTCAGTAAACACTTTGTGATAATGTAAGCAATTTGAGCTACATGTGGCAAGTATAAGTTGACAGCCAGAAATAAGCTGAGAGAGAAGAATGGAGAGAACACATCCAAAGTGTGCAATATATTTCACTAATTTGACTTGATTGACACAGCAGGCTTGAAAAATCATTACGCTGTAGTTTTCTGTTTCTGAGTTTAAGGAGGAAGAGGGATCAGGGGGAAAGCAGCCAGGGATATGAAGATGCTAAGCTCAAGTTTATAACAGTACAAAATATGTTGACCCCATGTTACTCAGTGCGCGCACACACACACACACACACACGCGCGCGCGCGCACACAATTTTTTTTTTTAATATATAGTGCTTTTCCACCTTCAAGGTACTCAAAGCACTTTATATCAAGGAACCATTTACCCATTCACACACACACACACACACCACACACACGCAAACACACTGATACGCCAGTGTACGCAGACACTGGGGGCGAAGTGGGTTAAGCGTCTTGCCCACGGACACAACAATGCATTCATATTATAAAAGACTGCAGGTGAAGTGAGAAAGCGCTACTTGGTTTGGTGAGATAGTATTTATCATGGTAGGCATCAGATAAGTGACAGTTTATGGAAAGAAAGTTGAAAAGAAAAGTACAAAAATACAGGAAGTAGTGGTGAGTTCTAGAGCAGAATACGTCCACCTATGTCTTCCTATTATTAGTCTAATAGTATTATGCCAAATTAGCCACGTTTTGGGCAATGCTAATATTAAGGTTGCTAAGTAACAGTTATGGAATTACATCTACGTATGTTATATTTGCTGTCCATGTAAAATACACTTAAAAGGGACAGGAATTAATACATTTTCTTCTTCCCACTCCTTTTTGAGCTTAAATAAGAAAAAAATATGTGAAATGTGCATTAAGTATCCATGGATACTGACTGCTTGTGTTCATTAATCTGCTCGAAATGAAATGAAATGAAAACTAGAAAAAAAATAGGAAAAACACACAAAATTTTCAGTAAGATCTGTAAAATAGAAGCATGTTAATATGTTTTTGAATCAGTAGTCTTATCTGTCATGCACTATAAGATAGAGTAAAGGTGACCCCACATGTAAAAGTACAGGGCAACAAAATGCAGTTGAGCATCTAACCAGGAGTGCAAGTAACAAATATTTTTAGATCTATATCACAATGGTAATGCTTTAGCGAAATCCCAGATCAGGAATAAACAACAAGAATCATTTCATTTCATCAAACTGCCCTTTCCTGAAAAGAAAAAAAAAATCCTAGTTTTCAAAAGAGTCGGCCTCTCCTCCACACCTCCATATAAGACGAATAGAAGGATGTTGTGATATAAATAAGATATGACAAAATGATATAAATGTTAAGAGTGGGTTCACAGTGGACACCAAACATTAGTTCAACATAGATTTGTCATGAGCGCTGCAGAGGGGACTATTACACTGGGTAAAAATGGCATGTCTATAAATACAGCCCGCTCTAAATGTCAGATGTCTTCCAAAAGGCATCATGCTATGAAAGTTTATCACATCTCGCAAATTTATGATTCAAAAGATGTAAAGGAACAGTTTTATTTTGAACAAAAGCAATACACTTAAAGCAACACCATGCAACTTTCTTGGCATGTCCTGCATGATTCCATGGAAATAGAAGGTTAATACCATAGATGAGTTTTCTCCCATTGCTAGATTTAGATTTAGATAAATGACATCACTTTCTATAGACTGATATTATTTAATACAGACGAGGGAGAGCTAAAATTAATATTGTGAAAATGCTGATTTTTGTTGTAATTTAGTGAGTTCTTGGGTCTAGTCACTTATAGAGATGATCGGGTTCAACGTTTGGGAATTTACTGTTTGAATATTTCATTGCAAACTACAATGTAATCACCTCCCCCAACTGAGAGTATGACATCATCACATTCAAGAATCTGAAAACTACCAATATTGTGGAATATTATAGGCAAAGGAACAACATTTCCTTGTAAACAAGCAGGAAGGGGGCCCATCTCCAGGCCAAATAAAAGCCAGGTTTGTGGAGATGCAAGTCCACTCAGACTAAGGAAGCAGTTTTTTCTATGTTTTCAGTGCAATAAATGCATCCAAAAATGTTAAAAGCATGATTTTTTCTAGTCAATATTTTTTGACTAAAAAGTGACACAGAAGGGCTCTAAGTCTTTTCTGGAAAAAAAAACTTCAATAATAACATAAAGAAGAACCAGCGTTTTACCTAATATTGAGAATTTCTCAACAGCTCTATAATGTTGTCAGAATACTTTCCCTATATATTTGATTGATTGGGCCGCCATTAGACCCCAGTGGTCAGTCTGCTTTAGTTTATTTACATTACAGCTGTGCATTCGTCAGTGGAATCCTGTAATAATCCCCAGGCTGACAAGACGTGTAAGAAGCGTGGGCTTATGTTGGCACCTGCGCTAAACCTGTGGCTACTTCAGTTTGGCCCATGCTAACATTTAGAGGAGCCGCTAGCACCTCTGTAAGCTCAGATGCCTCCTCTCCTCCCTGGTCTTCTGACCATTCCATCAAACTTTTTTTTTTACTAACACGGACACATTAGCTGACCCATTTTCCAAAAGCACATTTTTCTTCTCTCCTGTCTGATTCCAAAGCTTAGTGCTGGATGTTTTAGCTTAGCGATTGACAGCAAAGTTATGTATGGAGAGCTATTTCAATATTTGCATTTGACTTGGAAACACATTGGTTTTGGAGCATTACCCAGCTAAGAGATTAGCAAAGAAAAGGGTAATTGTATGTCAAGAGGTGAGCCAACAAAAAAGTTGGCGAGAAAGAAAAGCTGAGATATTGTAACGATGTTCATAATTTTTAAAAGCACATGGGATATACCACAGTAATAAGGTATGTATTTTAGCATTGTCCACAATATCTATAGGTGTATAGTGTTCTAGGCCTGTCACTATAAAACATTTTGAAGCACGATATATCACTACACAGAAATATTGCGATAAACGATATATTGAACCTACTTGCCACTGTCACAAAGCAGGATAATCCCAGCCAACCTATTTTTAAATATACTGTATCATGAAAAGGCCTGAGCTGCAACAAACAAATAGCGGGATGAACCTATGATTAGCTAGAGAATTTATTTATTCAACCCTCTACCGCTCAAATCTTATCGTTTTACATGAAAATGGCTAAAATCTCCCCATTATTGCACAGAATTTGTGCACACGATAAATATTGAGCCCCAAAATATATTGTTCCAGCTTTCATATATCTCTCCATGGCCTAGCACCAAAGTACATCTCTGACACGTTAATGCCATATGAACCATCTCGCACTCTGAAGACTTCAGGGACCGGCCTCAGTGTTTCAGTTTTATGCAGCTAAAACCTGGAACAGTCTTCCTGAACGACAGGCCTCTACTTTGACAATGTTTAAATCCAGGCTCAAAACAGTTCTGTTTAGCTGAGCATATGACTGAAAGGTTTTTATTCTGCGCTCTTCACTTTTAATGTTAATTTTGTTTAGCTGGCATATGACTGAAAGGTTTTTATTCTGCGCTCTTCACTTTTAATGTTAATTTTATGGTGATTATTTGTGATTATTTATGTTTTTATTTGTTGTATTGTGATTTTAATGTATTTCTTATTCGATATTGTAATTATCATGACAGGCCTACTATTTACAGAACACAGTTTATGCATGATTTGAACAGTTACAGCTCAATTTGAAAGAACCATAAAAAATAAGACTGAATGAATGAAACAATATGACTGGTGCACTCAGCATGCAGTTGTAATGATTTGATGCCAGAAATGCTCAAAACGAGTCTGGCAATAATTTATGGACTTGTGATAGAACAGTGTAGCATGGTTAAAAGCGCAATTAGGACTTGAACTGCCTCTTGCATTAAACATCAGAACATGCATTTTTCTGACTATAATATCTCTTTTGTATGTTATCCGTTCATCCTGGTCAGGGGGGTGTTTTGGAGTGGTTCTTATGTGAACGTGGCTAACCTGTGATCCTCGGGAGCCCCTCTTGTGGTCCCAGTCTGAGCGGGAAAGGATCTGTGGGAAGAGACACACACATGGTCAGACCACTTCCTGTTTCCATTCTACATTCTCTTCCATACACAGTCGCCAGTATGAACCCGAATATAGCTTTACAATTGGGGAAGTCCATGTAAATAGTAAGAGAATCCGAAATGCTCAAACAACCCCAGTGCTGAAATGGCTGGAACAATGTGTAAAAATCACTCTCTTCTCTGAAAAATGAAGCTTTCTTTATCATGAAAGGGTTAATATGAGAAATTATTGTGATATAATTTTATCTAAATTATAAATACAGTTGCAAATAGGTCCTGTACAGTTTAACCTCATAGTTTGGATTGGTTTACTTTCACTTTTCTTTAGTGGCTGTTGGGCTGGAGGCTGTGGGTTTTAACACTGTTTAATTACTGGCTGCGGGTTCCTCCCACATGCCTTGTAAAACCTTTTTCCTACTTTCCTGGAAGTCAGTGAATGCATCAAGAGTGTTCACTTGCTGTTTCTTGTATGGTAAACTGCAGTAAAGCCAAGTCAAGCCACAACTCACCACAGCTCAAGTACTTTCTTCAAAGTACTATCTTATCTCCATGGAGATAAGCAAGTGATGTCACCAGACCAACTTACAGGTCAGATCTGTGGCGAGGCAAATCTCGCACGTAAGAACATATCATTTTAGGGCATTTTTGAGCAACAAAAACATGTGCAATTGAATGAATGCAAATGGACAAGTTTACCATGGAACATCAAAGGTAAAGCAATCACATCTTCACTAGGAAGGTCTGCTACCTGCTCAAATATTATATCTCTAAAACATCTAGCATGTTTTGATATCGCCTCGAGACCAGCATCATAGAGTTTTCATAGACGTTTCAGTTAGCCTAATGTTAAACCAATGGAAACTTTAAGATGCTAAACACTAAACTTAGCATTTATTCAAAAGTCTTCCCTCCCAGCAGCTAATTGGAATGTTCCATGGCTCTTTTGTTTACTCAGTTATAAGTCTGGGCGGTATGGCCAAAAATCAAATCTCGATGGTTTTTGCACATAGTGGACAATTACGATTTTAATGGAAGTCAGAGCAGGGACTGGAACGCTCTTTACATTTTCATTCTTATCATATCCTATTATTTAAGAAATTGTAAACTACCTTCAGATATGTAACCTCATTTTAGTTTAAGAATGGTTTAATTACACCAACATTGCTCTGCAAGTAAGAAAGTCAGGAATAAACTTGTTTCACAATAATTCTTGATATAACGATTCCGCATTTTTTCAAAATCTTGATTATTAAAAACACAAATCAATCAAATGAATTTGATCAATTGCCCAGCCCTACACATATTGTTGCTAATGCATCTATAGATGGTTTTCCAATAGAGTGAAGTTTTTTGACATTCAATCCCGAGCTCTACAGAGCAGCGTTCATTTGACCTTTTTAAATTGTAACCCAACTTCCTACCAAGAAGAACCACAACTCTATAGCATCCCCTGGTCACTGGGTCAAAATGAAGTAACTTACTGGAAAGAATTTATCTTTAATCATGTTCAACACAAACAAAAGGTACAGTTTCACAATTTCAACTCTGTAAAACCACAAACCTTTCAATTTGGACAATAAGGTGATTTTATTCAAGAACACCAATGTTTATTGAGATGTAAACTTCAAATCAAGATCTTTAACAAGAAGTATGCTCCTGACCAGTTCACTAAAGCTATTGGCAGCAGGGAGCCTGCTGGTGCCAAACCCCATTTTATGTAAGCATCTGATATCCTTTGTGTAACAGCCTTTGTGTGACTTAAGAGTGCATTTATGCAGCTGCCGAAGGATGTAGGTTTAAACATTTTGAGTGGGCCAAACTATTTTTCAATTTGTGAAAAAATAAGCCTTAGAATATCAGCTAATATCTTAGAATTATATTTATTCCTGAGCCATGATCATTGGAAAGTTATAATATTTTGTTAAATTGCTAATTGCTATGGCATCAGTCCTAGTTTTTGATAGTTTTGAAGCCATTGCATAGGAAAGCGATATGTTAGCATGGTTTGTAAGTTTCACTTTCGTTCTCCACTCCTACTTCATAACGCTATCGCGACAAAATCAGCATGCCTCCCATTAATGAAACTAGAGCACATCACATCAGGTTTGTGAAGTTGTTGTGTACAGTTTTTTATCATGCTTTTGTAAATTTATGGAGAACCGTAAGGAGGGTTCAAACAGGGCCCAGGAGAGATCGCTAAATTACTGAAACGTGCATGGATGACATCTAAAACCTCTTCAGACATGTTTTTGATGAGGGAATGTTGCAAGATGGAAGAAAGCTCAAAAAAATTGATTTCGCATAATACCCCCTCTTTCAGTATAAGATGTATAAGATTCATAATTCATAATCATGACAATTTTAGAAGCAAAATTCAGTGTAAACAAAAAAAAAATCTATGTAAAGTTACAGTGATTTTTCTACCTACCTGTTAATGTCACATTGATTTTATCTGTGCAATCCCTCAGTCGTCCAGGTATGATCCATAGTAAAGGAAAAAATCAAATCTGTCAACTGGACAAAAAGTTGTAGGAGGGAAGACATTTCGCTGCTCATCCAAGCAGCTTCTTCAGTTCTGGTCAGATCACTGGTGGACACTGCCTTATATCTATCAGAAGCAATGGGTAAACAATAGGTATGTTAGTTTCAGAGTAGTTATCTCCTCCCTCCAGATAGATATAATGCAGAGCCCACCAGTAATATGACCAGAACTGGAGAAGCGGCTTGGATGAGCAGCGAAACGTCTTCACTCCTACAACGTTTTGTCCAGTTGACAGATTTGAATTTTTCTTTTACTACACATTAATTTTATTTTATCGAAAAGCTGGTCATATACAAAATTAATACAGGGTCATCAAGATGTCAATAATCGTGAAGTCGTCAGTTCAGACGTTGAGATCTATCTCGTAGTAAACTTAAATTCCAGCGAATAGCCATTTTTCCAAACATGCCAAGTACAATGAGCCCACTGCAGCAGTCGTGTGTCCTGTCTGCCCTTGTCCGCTGTGTTTTGTCCTGGGCTCTGCAGTTCTGAGCAGTGCTGCCTGACAGCCTGCACATTGATACGCTTGATTCACTCGCGCTGGGCTGTAGTCACTGCTCTCTCATGCGTTAAACTCAACCACACTCTGGGCTGTTTGGAAAAAGTCAAGAAGATCTGTGTCTCCACGTTTGAGATGTAAGCCACTTGTAAATGATAGTATTTGCGTATAGGTTTTGGCAACAGTAGCAGTGCAGTGCTGCTAAACATAAGACAACCATAGTATAGTGAGGCTCTGCAGGCGCACTTATGTAACGCAAGCTTTCATCTGCATCTCTCACTCTCCAGATGAGGCTATATGCTCTGCTTTGAAACAGAAACCAAAACAAGTCAAATCTAAAGCAGGAAAGGTGCAGATTAAGTGATTTTACAGACCAAGTTGGGCTTAGAGCTACAGTTATTCGGTATCAGAGTGTGACTAGAAGAATCCAGAAGGCAAAAAAATGTTGCTAAATTTACAGAGCGTTATTTGAAGACACAGCCAGACGAGTTATGAAATGTCTTTGAGCTAGTACTAAGATCGAATAAATGTCCAAGAGCTATGTCAAAAGATATTTAGTAACTATCTTGTTGAAGTTAAAACATAACTGATGCTTCACCATTATATTGACTTTTTGCATTGCCTTGTTTATCTATGTGAATATAGTCCATTTGATGCATCCAAAAAGCAGTGTATATTTAGTTTTTTCTGCATTGGAAATCCCACTAAATAATACAATATCTGCAATGTTGTAGATTTTCCTATGAAAGCAAACCATGTTCATTTTCACCATAGGAGAGACTGTATATGGAAAGTAGGCCATCGCGTAATGCATTGTTTGCTTTGATCTCGGATAATAGGCTATATGCTAAGGAACGCCAGATTCAGGGCATCCAGCATAAGCACTGAAGCTAGCACTGAAGCTAGCAACTTTAAATTCTGTTTTTCTATTGATCTGAGATACAGTAATAATGACAAAATAACACAACACAAAAATGTCACACTCGATTTCAAAACTTGCCTGATACTGATACCTGCTCAAATGAATATCTAGTTTCGATACTAGTTTGGGCATCAATTGTTTGACAACCCTAGTGATAAATATGCCTTACTCTAAATACACAGTGCAGTCTATTACCAGCTGTGACAATTGTTATTCATACCACTACTTCTCAACAAAAGGAATCACTCTCAATTTGCTTCACTGTGAACTTTTAACCCGGCTAAATGGCAAAGTTCGTCATGGAGCTTCGTCAACAACAGAATCATGAATTGTGAGGGAAGGAGGAGGTTATCCAAGCTTGTTAATCCTTTCAAAACCACATCAATAACCATAAAACTGTAAGAATAATAACACAAAATGTCATGTTTGAGCTTTTATTGCCTTGTTTTGATTCTTCTTAAAAACCCATGACATCTCGCAAGCTGCCAGTACATCTGCAAGAGGTGTACACGCAGACGAAATTTTTCATTTATTTGTCCTAAAAGCATAGCGCAACCTGGTGAGAAAAATAACAGCTTGATACATGTATGTGCTGTCGTATGCTTCCACCCCTGCTACACTCATTACCCTGAAAATATAATTCACAAAGGGTCTTGCTGTATGCGCTCCATCACTCGGGGCAATATGGCTGATTTATAGGTGACTAACGCAAGTCCTCCATAGCGGAAAAATGTTGTTAAAAACAGACCCACGTCTCTCAATCTCTACTACAAACATGACAAACTCAACTAAGCATACTGCTGTGTTGTCTTTGGATTTTAGTGTGAGCCTTTTTAGGTGATTTACGGTAGTTAGTGGTGCTCTTGAGAAACGGGCAAGACTGAAGAAGAAGTCCATCTGCATAGAATTTCTAAGTATGTCTTTTGATTCGTCTCAAGTGTATCATAGCTTCCAGTCTGACCTGACTTTCACACTCCCATTAGAGGACTTCAAATGCAGAAACAACAATTTACATGGCTACAAATGAATAATTCTGAAGAAGATTTTGTCCTAGAAAATGAAAGAGGATTCCATTATGCATTACATTTACAAATCAATTTACAAATCTAATACACAGATTGTGAAATATGCAAATTCATAAACAAACCAACAAACAAAAACAATTTTATGGTTTAACTACAGATCAATGTAGCTGCCAGTCCCAAGCCAGGATAAATACTGAGGGTTTGTGCCGTTTTGCATCTAAGAAAACTGGGACATTACAAGTTCCACCTGCATTACAGCTACTATAGGGCTAATGCTATAGGCTAAAGAATCCCAACATTAAATAAATGCTTTTCACGCCAATTTTTATCCAATTAAATTCTGTTTATATAACACATTTAAAAAACAACTTAAGATAGCTGAAGTGCTTCACACAAAAGTCAACAAAAAACACCAAGATATTCATCTAGTTAGAATTAAATGCCAGAGAGAAGAGGTGGACTTGCAATTGAACAAATGTGATCAACAACAAAGGTTCATATTGTTAAGTTAATATTGTTAAGTGGTTAAGTTAAAGGCACTGTACCTGAATTGGGGGGAAAAATACATAACTAGATCACTGTAAACGGTTTGCAGTGGTCCAGAGTTATTCTTTACTTACCTTATGCATTCCTAGCATTATAATTATTCACCAGCATTTATAAGCGCATCTCATAATTTACAAGACCAGTTTTTCTGTCATGGCAATGCTAACAACAACTAGCCTGCTAACTGCCCACTTCCTGATTCACGGTGGATAAAACATTTTATGATTAGATGCAGACAGCACTCGGCAGCCTTATTTTGACCTGCTGCTTTTACAACATATTTGTATACATGACAAAAACCAGCCCTGTTAAAGTAGTCTATTATTGTCCAAATACTATGAAGTTGTGGTACCTTGAACATCTCAAGGAATTTCAAGTTCAAGTGGAGTTCAAAACATTTTTTTCTAATCACAGGTTGGAAATGTCTGAATTCCCAATGGAAAGCATTATTGGAAAGCACACATACCATGTCAGTATGCAGCCTACATATCAAAACTCACTATAGGAGACAGCCTCAGATGTAAAAGCCAAACAGAGCAAATGTCCACTACACCCTCCCATAGCCTCAAACATGAACTCTTACATTTTGTTTTATGTAAATCAACACATCCTTCTCCTTCCAGGAACAACATTTTGGCTACAGCAAAAACCACAAACCTTGCTGTCAACATACAGTATCATATTGGAAAGACTGGCTTCAAAGTGATCCCTGTGTAGACCATAAGAACACATGATTGATGTATTGTATTGCAGAGGCTACTTTTCCATCTATAAAGAGATAAGCACAGACAATATTTTCTCATTGAGCTGTTGTGAAAAAGTCACTTGTGGTTCACTGGGTTTATGGCAGATATGCAGCACAGACCACTGACCCATACATCTTAGAAAAAGTATAAAAGAGATCATCCAAATTAGTCGATTAAGGATGTGTGATGCAGACCTATAACCTTATAACCCACCTGTAAATTTAACCAATCACAGTACATTTCCAAAAGCGGACTATAACTTTGGTGTGGCAGCATGGTGGCTGAGTGGCTGGCACTCACATCTCACAACAAGAAGGTTCTGGGTTTGATCATGCGCTGCCGGTGCTTTCTGTGAGGAGTTTGCATGTTTCTCCCCATGTCTGGGTGGGTTTCCTCTAGGCACTCTGGTTTTGACCCAAAACATGCACAATAGTTAAAATCCTCCAGCTAAGCTGCGACCATGCACAACTCAAGATCTGGAGCTGGGTCCCTGAGCGCTGTACAGCAGAAGGATGGGTCAAATACAAAGAATGAATTTCTTACTAATTAAGAATAATGTATGTAGAGTCTACATGAATCCTTGTCAAATCAAAATCATAATCTAGGCTACAAAATAATTGTTTTTGGGGTTTTTTTTGGCAAATTGCGTCTTGTTAGTTGACTTCATACTCTTTTACTTTTTTTGGACGAGTCACTCCCACTCACTCACTGACTTCAGCTAATTCAATGAATTTCTTCTACTTTTTGCTGTAGTCCATAAATGCTTATAATCCCAGTATAATAACTAGCCGACTAATGCAAATTTTGGTCGACTAAGACACTATCAACCAATTACCGATGAAGCAGCCAAGGCCATTCTATTCAGCACATTTAAATGAGCGATTTTTGGCAGTACACAGGACTATAGTTAATTTGTGGAAATTAGCTGGCATGTTTAGCACACTCAAAAGAGATTATAGAGACTAAATATTGTCTTCAAACATTTTTAATATCTGTCAGTCTTCAAAAGGTGCAATGAAAGCAGAGTGTACGCACGTAACCCAAGATAAGCACCCTGTGGCCACTTCAGATGGTCAGCTCTCACATGGGCAGCGCTGCAGTGGGCCAGGGGCAGTCCCAGAGCGGCTGTGAGTGAGAGTGTTAAGAGGCACTGTGAGGATGCCAGGGCTCACGTCTGCCCCATCCAGAACTGAGGAGCTGTGGAGCCGAGCCAAAGCCCACGAACTCAGCCAGCCTCTGAGGCCCAATGCAAACAGTGTCAGAGTAAACAAACCAATGCAGAATATGGGAAAGACTGAAGGCTTCAACTGGGAAAGTTGGGAGAAATGCCACTACTTTTGTCCTGAGGGCTGTTACACGCCTCAAACTGTCGAAACACAGGATTTGCTGAGCCTAGCTTACCAGTTTCTGTTAAGGTGCAAAAATCAGTCAAAGTAAATAACTTTACTTCTCTGTTAAGAACTTCAGTTGCAGACAGATTGTCAGCGTAATTAGGGACACAACACAACACTTCCATCCATAAAATAAAATGAGCACATTCACATTCATTAGCACATATCAGTAGGCTAAGAATAAAAACAACAATAAAAATACAGAAAAAAATACACAAATCAAGTCTCTGCACTGGGCAAATCAATCAGCTGTTTTGCAGGTGGATTGAGGAGGGCAGGAAGCTGAGTGTTCCTGAGAACTCTGACTGAGACACAAAGGCAGCAGTGAACTGGAATGGAAATGTCGCAATCTATCTCTCTATCTGTCTATATAGAAACAAGTCTTTCAGTTAGCTTTGTTTGTGGGCATTTGAGGAAAAATGCCCAACAGCCAATGGTTTATGGCATGTCTCACAGCAGGGAGTATGAATGTTTGCTGGTAAGTAGGTGTCTTGCTGACCCTAATTATACTTAATTTTATTAAAAAGTCTGAGCTCTTAAACCTCCACTTAGGAATTCGTCATGGAAGAGATGATGTACTCTATAAGCACATGATCCATAAAGGAATCATTATGTAACTGTTGAACAATATGCAATGAAATGTTTACGTTCTTGCTTTCATTGACAAGAAAAAGTATAGCTGAGTTGTGCATATTTAAAACAAAAAAGAACATTAACAGCACCAATGCAGACAACAGCATTGCATATGGGAACCTTAACTTCTGCAAACTACTTGATAAGCCCTTGATCCCTGGATTCAGTTTATGGTTCCTCAGTAAAACTGCATAGACATATTTTGTTATGCTGATTTCACAGTATACGCAAGTTAATGAAGCTACTGTAGGAGGCCAGAGATCAGTGCAGTCCTGACCCTGGGGTTTCTGCAGCACCTCTCCATCCAATTACTACCTCTCTTTCTTCTGCCCGAGTCCAGAGCACGCACACACAGCTCCAGGCCATACTGTTATTTCTTTATAAATTCTCCTCTGTAGCGTTACTCTCACCACTACGCCTTTAGCTTTGGTGGACAAAATGAAAGTAGGTCGCGTTGGACTAAAAAGAGTATTCGTATGAAAGCTTAGGCAGTGACAGCAGCTTAGACCGCAGGATGACACGGCAGCACAAATATTGGGATAAAGGGCTCATCAGGGCTTTGTGATTCACTGTAATCTGGACTTAAACCTGGAGCTGGAGGTGTATCATTATCCCATAAAACTCAGTACTGTTCCAACAACGTGTAAGTATTTACACTATTTGGAATATCCATTTTAGCATGTTAGCAAACAGAGAATCTAGTGAATGATTTATAAATATCTCATAAAGTCAAATAATGTTTTGTTTTGGGTTTTTTTGTAGTTACGATAGCTTGAATTTCTTAACTAAGTCGGATATAGCAACCTAACTCTATTTAGCAGAATGGAATTCAAAATCTAGCCACAACTTCCATAAGATGTATAATTTTTGCAAAAAAGAAAGGATATGCATGCATGAGATTTTTTTATTTCACTATAGCAATCACCAAATCAAAAGAAAAATTATATATATTTTTTTTTTCCAATGGTCAAAAGTCCTCAAAATGCCACCTATAAACAGAAAGCTGAAAATGGATGCTAGTGACCTTCAAACTATCTCATATAATTACCTATATAATTCCTACGCATATTTTCTATACTGAAATTTTATATACTTTACAATTTTAGTCTTCAAATTTTTCTGTACGAGTATGGTCATTTTACTCAAAGTTTCAAAATCTATTTAGGACACCCATCAGTTAAACCTATATTACAGAAAGCAGTGATCATGGCTTGACTGTGGGAATGTTCCGGAACGCCGTAGGTCTAGTATATTTCCAACCAGAGCGTCCAGGTGAGTGTGCATAAAAAGGCCTGCCGCAGCTGTCCGCTCCGGGGATGTTATAAATCCATCCCTCAGCCTGCGCCTCCACTGGCTCCTATTCACCACCGCTTAATGTTTTACAGGTTTTTAGCGTTGGGGGTCAGTCATTGTGGGTCATTTGCGTCATCACTGGTGGGAAGGGAGCCGTAGAGGTGGGCTGCCAAAGCGTGGAGGCCAAAGCGAGGAATGAGGAACTTGTGAGAATGTGTGTGAAGAGAAAAGTACTCTTAAAGCTGTTGTGCACATGGGCTCGTTTTTCCAGACGCAAATGTAAAATGAATGAGACGAAATGGGAAAAAGGGATTCTGAATTGTTTATACAAATTACTCGCTTTTAAAATATTTGGGTTTAAAATACCATTAGCATAAAATAGGTAGATTCAGCTATGCAGGGTAAGTAGATGAATGCATTGTCTACATTGCTGTATCAAAATAAGGACAGATCTACATCACATAGACCAAAAGACTTAAAAAGAATATGTTAAAATGAACAGAAAAAAACAAATTATAGATAGACTAAAATAGCTAGACTAAATTAAAACTAGGACTAAACCATTACTAATAGGGTAAAACCACATGCTACTTTGGGGTGGGGAATAATGACATCTGATAATTCCATTAACAAAATGCAGTTACTATTGTGGCAATCCATCTACAATGTGCTAAACAGGCCTGTGAATGCCATGGTTGAGGCTCAAATATCACACAAAAATGAAATAGACGATAAAACTAGCCACAAAATAACCCTTTTTAAAATTATTATTAGTTTTACAAGACATACGTATTCATATCTCCATAACAGAGACATTCTAAATGTTTCAATACATCTACCACCATGAATACTACCTCTACTACATGTTTCATCTTCCTTTTTAAAAGCATAAACATTTTGAGGACTTTTCACCATTCAAAAAATATACAATTTTCTTTTAGATTGTTAATTGCTATGGCGACAGTCCTAAACTTTCATCATTCAGACACCTATGGATATACTCATAAAGACCCACAGTTTTCCTGCCCTGTACCGTCTTCGCTCTGTCCACGGTTCCCCTGGCCTGCACACTTCCTCTTCCTCTCATTTGTGGAGTGTGACTAATGGGATTTATCCTCTTTAGGTTTCCTGGGAGAGACTTAGCTTTATCCTTGGAGGGTGTAGGGGCTGCGGAGGAGATAGAGGGAAAGTGCAGAGAAAGAGTGGCCTGGAGGGGAGCTCACTGGGACTACTCCAATATTCTGACCTCAAAATCATCAGTGCAAAGCGGCAGGAAGTATGTCACTGACAGAGCACTAATCTAGAGCTAGTTTGGTGAACACAAAATGCTCAAAAGGTCAAATGTTATAGTTATTGAGTCCATTCTTTATTGGTGCACATGGAATATTATGTATAGAATATAATGTATATCACCTAACATCTCCAAGGCTGTTTTGGAATAATATCCCCAATTTTTTGTTCAGTACTGCAATTGCTGTTACATATAGTGTGATTTTTGTTTTGTTTTGTGTGAGTATCCAAAGCAATCTGAAAGCTATTTTTATATCAAATAAGAAGGGATATTTTGTTATTTGCCGGGAACATTATGTTAGCAAAATAATGCTATAATGCTAAAATAATGCTGTCTTTGAGACAGCATTATTTTAGCATTCAAAATTGCAATTTCAATTCAGCCGAAGTATCCTGCAGCCCTAGCCTGACAGTGTCCAATACAACTTAATAATAGAAGATTTTTTTTAAAAGATTTTTATTTTTATCAGTTTAATCAATTTATCAAATTTTTGTCAAATGGCCTTTCCAACTCTGACCCTTTAAATCTTTTCTATATATCAAATAAAACCAAATGACTTACTGTATCATTTTTGGAGGATTCTCTATCTCTAAACATTTGTCTCCGGTCATGGCTGGTGAGTCATGGCTGATGAGCCATGACTGACGGATGTAATGATGTTGCCAGCTCCTCACATTCCTCTGGGTGAGAAAGGGGGATGTGGCGGGTCCAACCTGGCAGCCCACCTCCAGTATTCAGCCAAAACCATTACCGTATAATGGCCCAGTCAGGAGAGCCCAGGGACAGACAGTGCCCACTTGTTTGTTTGCTTTACAAGCCTCAGCTCCGGACAGAAAACTGGCAGTATAAATGCCAGTCTAACTAAAACTTACTCCTATTGAGGTATTGCAGAGAGGAGATAGTGGACAAGGGTGAGAGATAAGACACAGAAAACATTTAGAGTTGTGAATAAATTACATCAGAGCCCTAAGACAGTTAACAATGGCTGCACTATTGGGGGCATTGCATTGTAAAAATGAATATCTAGATTATTTCAATGTTTAACTATGTTGAATTATAGAATCTTTAAAAAGGGGGTTTTATGCAAAATTACTTTTAGGAGCTTGATGTCCTCCATGTGTGTTTGAATAATCTAGTGATCTCTCCTGGTCCATATTCGAACAATTAGCAGTACGATTCTGTCTAATGCTCAGCCCACAAGCGCACAAGCTTCCACACGACATACACTCATAAATATACTAAAGCATGATGCAAAACATTACACTACAACTTCACAAACCTGATGCGATGTGCAGTAGTTTCATTAGCGAAATATCATGCCGATTGTGTGATAGCACTCTGAGTGAGCACAGGGAGTGAGCACAGGGAGTGAGCACAGGGAGTGAGCACAGCGAGGACTCAGAGCGTCACAAACAAAACTTATTAAACGTGTTAATATGTTGTTTTCAGTGAATACAGCTTTTTCAAAACAATAAAAGGTGTCATGGTGATCTACATAGGTTATTTATTAGCAATTAAAACCCCATAGAAGTGTATTACCCCATCTTTATAATGATTTGTGTAGTTTTGACTTATTCATTATATTTATTATATTATTCATTTTTTACACAATTTATTATTTGTGTTTCACAATGCTTCTGACTACACTGTTGTCTATTTTATTTTCATTTATTTTTATTTTATTTTAAATTAAACATCAAGTTAACTCTTGGCCTCCCTTTTCTGTATTTTTGTGAAATCAAGATTTTTACTTTAACAATAACCAGTCTAAGATTTCCGTACACAATAACAATACATACACATAAACCACAATTATCATTATCCAAAAGTGCGGCGCGTTCATTTTGGGCCCATTGTTTTGTTATTTAGCTGTTGATTAACTTTGAAAGGCCCTTGTGACGTAAATAGACTGGTCCAAATGAATTACAGCCTCTTGTCGCAGCCAGACTTATGGCTTCATAAAACATTTTACTGGGGAAGAGTGACACCAGGGCGCCTTTGTCCCACAATTATCCTCCAAATGAATCATTGCAAGGACAACTTTACTAAATACACTCACATCTCAGGCCACTGACAGAATGCTGTTTTCATCTATAAATCTCATCTTTGGTCTTCATCTAAGCCCCGCAGCCCCTTAAAACAATCCCTCTTATGTGCACTATCTGACCTCTCCAGCACATTCCATTAAAATGACTTCAATTCATAGTAGTTTTGACTGGGCTATACTTTCTTATGTGACCTATAATTTATTATTTAAACATCCATTATGTATTTAAACGTATTTAAACTTCAGTGGAGACAAGCCAGTTACGCAACCAGGCCAAGTTGCAGATCAGATTTGCGGAAAGTGTAACAGTATGAATGCTTGTTTGTATTGTGCTTTTAATGTCTTTGTTATTCTGTAAAGCACTTTGAATTACTGTGTTGTGTACGAATTGTGCTATGCAAATAAACTTGCCTTGCCTTGATAGATATGTTTAATAGCAATAACATTTATATGGGGAAAAGCTTGTGGAGTGCCCAGTTTGCTTTTTAGTTCAGGGGTAATTTCATCTTAAAAACAAGTGAAAAGAGAATTTTGTGAATGGAGCATGAGGCTAGTTAGAGTACTCTGTGGGTGGTGACTGGTGACGCAGATCCTACAGAGGAATCCTCCAAAAATGAGCCCCCCCGAGCTCCGCTGCTCTCCTCTGAGGTTTGATGATGCTGTTCACACTAAACACACGCAGGCCACCGGTCACCAAAACGTGCCTGGCCAGTTTGGAGAGAAAAAGCATTTACACACACACCACATCAGAATTAGGACAGAACTGGGACAAATCCGGAACTCAACCAGAAGTAGAACAGGATTCAGGACTAGGAACAGGAATCAGGACTTAACTGGAATCAAACCAGGACCAAAACAAGGGTGTAAATGCAGTTTATGACATCTTCAGTTCATCCTTGCTTCCATTTGTTAAGTTTAAATAATCAAATCTATTTTTTTTTCATAATAGAGTTTAACGAACTGTAAGTATTTTGCATGCATTAGTCCTCCAGCTAATACATTGTTTCATCTTTTATTCACAGGCTGACTCAGCACAGCCCTCTTGTCTGTGTGTGTGTGTATATGCGTGTGTGTGTGTATGTGGTCATCTGACAGCTTAGGCCCCCGCCCCGTCTCTTCCCCCTCCAGCTGCACACAGAGCATTTACAATCCCATCAAGATTCCCACTGGAGTCCAGTCAACAAGCCCTCTCAAGCAAACAGTTCTAAATCACAGGCCTGTATAAATCACTCCAGTACAAGTGTGAACACAGAGTCACCCATAGCATGACCATGTGTACGTGCCCACGCTGAGGTTTACAGACTGTAGGGGGCATCAGTGTAATTGGCAAAAATTGGTCTAAAACTAAGAAAAAAAGACATTAAAGGTACCCTAAAAGACATTAAAGGTGCAATAACTTTTCTAATGGCTACATTCTGCTTGAATCCAGGAGGGTCTTGAATTGGACCATAGAGCATGAAAAACGTCCATCCTTACTTGGGACGGTCCAACCACAGCAGCTAATTTGTAGCACGTGCTCAAATGTGAAAGACATCTCCTCTTGAAACTTCTTGTGTCATTCAGAACAAAATATATAACTTGTTTTACCTGAGATAAATAAGACTTTGGTTCTTTGATTGTTGCTTTTTTTTTTTACATAGCGTCTCTCTGATTAGTTAATCTGCCTGTCAATCACACCATCTGGAATCGAGAGACAGAATACAGTTCCACACCCACTTGTCTTTCTAATGTTTTCTAATGTGTGCTACTGGTAAGAGAAATTGTTGCTTTGCCCAAAATGTTTTGCAGTATGGCATTAAACTTATCTATCTTTGTGGAGACAAGCAGATGACACCACCAGACCCAGTTACAGGTCAAATCTGTGGACATGCAAATTCAGTCAAAGTAAGAATGCATGTTTTTCAAGGTGTTTTGAGCAATAAAACACACTGTATTTGAATAAGCCTGTAATGCCATACTGTGGAAAATTCCAGGAAAAACAACCACATCTCCATGGAACTAAGCAGGTGGTGGACGCTCCATCAGAAAAGTTACATAGTGCAGTTTTAATCAAAAATAGATGCAAGTGCAAAAATATATAGCGTTGTAAATTGTACTTCAGAGATAACTGTCCCTTTTATGATTACAGGATACGTAAGGATACATAAAAAGTGTAAGTGTAGGTGGTATTTTGGTCCATATGTCAAATTCCTTACAGTACCTTTCCAAGAGTGATCCAAGAGTGCTCCTCTACACTGATAAACAAAACTATACGAAACACACACACTCACAAATAAATCAATAAATGGTCATTTTATATGTGAAATACGTTTAAGAAATATAAAGCATTAACACCTCAACTAGAAGACAGCTGGTTCATACCCAGGTGAGCACTCTGCCATTGTAAGTCTGTGCTTCCTGTTATTTGTGCAGGTGGCAGGATTTCTGTCTCCCACCTGAAGACACTCGGGTCAGCGCCTTGGGCATGTTTTCAGCCATTAGCTGCTAAAACGCTGGCTTTGTCGAAATATTCCCAAAGGAGCATGGTTACCCTCCACTAGGAAGAGTGGAGCTGGCACAAAGAGTGAAGAGAAACCAAGCTTAGCACAGAGTCAGTAATATGGGGGGTTATAATGGACAACATGACTGACGTCTCAAGATGACAAACACATACATTATTCTCCTATGATTCT
>KN485861.1:38397-57252 GCA_000787095.1 Periophthalmodon schlosseri
AAATATAGCATGATGGCAGAAACAGCAGGACACGTCCATAATATTTAAATGAAGAATTTTGCTTCAGGCAAAACAGTATCATGATGTATTAATATATAGAGATGTAGACCGAAATGACAGGGACTCTAAAAATACACTTGCAAAATTTGATGGCTGGTTTAGAAATCCTGCAAGATACCTCAACAGACAAAGAAATACACCTAAGAGATGTTCTGTAATATAACAGAATGATGCATTTTCCCCCACACTAGAATATTTTTAAATAAATCAATTCTAGGTTTGGCCATTACAAGACATATTGCCTCAAAACTCTGTGATCTTCAAATCACCAAATTAAATCCATAATGTAGTATAGTCATATATTTGTAAAATTACTTCAGAGGCTTAGAAAGTACAACAATTGACCTTCAGCTTAACCAGTTTAACCACAAACCTTCTGCTTAATTTCATTTTGGCAACTTTATACAAAACATGCAATTGAGTATTACAATTTCAGATGTAAGAACAGCCTTTGAAGATGTGGTGACCATATAAATCTAAACTATTGAGTGGCTGCATGGGGCCTGATGATGATTCATTTCAAACATGTGCAATGAATTATCATTTTCTCTCAAATTACTACTATAAATGCCTGTACAGTACATTAGATACAGTGTATAAAGAAATAAAAAAGGCATGCACGTAATGACATGTCAAAAATTTTCAACTGGATAATCGATTGGTTTTTAAAAATTTGGTGTACATTGATAGATTGTATGAATAATTGTGTCTGTGTTGCATATTTGCCCAAGCTCCAGATCCAGTTCTACCCACAAGCTATGAAAACATTGTTCAAACTTTGTTCAAACATGGCCTGAGTCCCAGTGAAAATACACACAGCAATTGTTACAGTTTCACCCACAACAGAATGAAACAGGAGCACTTTGATCCTAACTTTGTTACACACCCAAACCACCAGTGCCACCTCCAGATACCACTATTGTTTACAGCTCTATGTGACAGAGGACAGTCTTCACTCCTATCCATTGGACTGTTTCTATTCATGCTGTCAGTTTGAATTTAATTTAAGTTTTGAGCTAGCTAGCAATGAACAAAACAGCTAATGCCAAAGTAAACTTTAGAGGCCCTAAAACTGAACCAAGAGGGACACCACAAAAAGGGCTGCTGTGTGCAATTAGAGAGATTGTGAGGTTTTAAGATTATTGTTATAGAGTAGTTAAAGCAGACCTATTATGCAAAATCGTCTTTTCAGAGCTTTTAACTGTGTTATAGTTGTTTCCTCTCACCATTTACTTATTCAGAGTTGTATTTAGAGTAATTTGTGCACGTTTGAGCAATCTTTAATTGCTTATTTTCAAGACACCATATTGCCGATCAACCCCTGTTTTCACCGCCAGCGGCATATGCCCACTGCTCACTGCCTACTTCGCTCTCCAATTTTATTTTCTTAATCGGTGATACGCGTTGGATTCTGCAGCATCATTTCAGTACAAATGAAAAAAAAAAGAATTGCTACTCGCTAGTGTGATCCGTGGCTATCCATTGGAGGTGGTGACAATTTCACAGCTCTCTGTTGTAATGCAGTTTACACCGACGACAGCTCCAACTGGGCACTGCAGTTTTCTAACTCGAAAGTTAGCGGACTTACAACAAATTATAACATAATGATCCACGGGTGTCATAGATTATAACTATATAGCAGACACAAGCACAATAGGTCTTCTTTAAGTTTCCAATAAATAATGTATGAATGCATTTGACAACAAAAATACCTGAAGGCTCATAATACGGAACAGTAGGTCTATGCAAATAATACTTTGAAATGGTTATATGGATTATGAATGTCCTTGGCTTTGTGTTAAAATCCAATCCTGTCTCCTGTTTTTATTGATGCTGTCTGTTTAAGTTTATTTTAAGTTTTGAGCTAGATAGCATTGATCAAAACTGCTAACACCAAAGCAAACTTCAGGGGCCCTAAAATGAACCATGACGGACACCACAAAAAAGGCTGCTGTGTACAATCAGAGAGGTTTTGAGGGTTTTAGATTAATGCCATAGAGCCTTAAGTTTCCAATTAAACATTAAAGATTGAACAAAAACAGAATAAGGGACAGTGGCTTTATAGAAACAGCAAACAACAACATACTGAAGTTGCAATATTTGGATTATAACTGTCCTTAGCTAAACTGTATGTTAAAATATGAGCATTTTGGCATTACAGCATTACTAAACTCTCCCATTGCAAAGTTAGTTAGTACTACAGTGTCAGGTCTTAGTGATAAAATAAAGTCTTAGTGATAAAATAAATAAGTGCTGCTTTGCTTTATAATCTGTTTTCTGAAGCTGCCGTGCTCATGAGCAGCCCCTCTCCTGAAATAGTCTTCCTGTTCCATTTAAAACATACAATCCATAAATAATTACAACAGTGCTGTCAGGAGAAAGATCCCGGGGAACAAACAACTCACTGCTGCATTAATATGTATGAAGGCTGACTTTTACACCACACTTCAGAGGGGCCTATTGTTACAAGGCTGCATTTCTGTACGTATTCTGTCACAGGATCACAATATTGCTATACTGCGTGATACTGCAAACTGTGAGGACAGGTGTTCCTACAATTCAAACTATGCTACATTATAAATTCATGTTTTATGGATTAAATGCGAGGCTAAATAATGTATAAAGTTTGTAGTTGTACCAAAAATAAAGTACATACAGTTTGGTGTCGTATTGCTCTGTGGTAATTTGAATGTACACTATAACTTTTTTGGTATAGTCGGTGTAATCCCTAATTCCATTCCTTCCTTCAAAGGTGATCATCTGGACAATGCTTTGGAAATCGAGACATTTCAGTTCCCATTCAGAAGTCTTTTTCAATCTGCAGGTATATTGATCTGAGAAACTAGAATTTATACTTTCCCTTTTGGTATAGGGTCTGTCACCTGCTTGTCTCCATGGAGATGCTATTGCTTTGCCTGGAATGACAGTATGGTACTAAACTTTTCAAGCTCCATGGACACAAGCAGGTGACACCACCAGGCCACGATCAGATCTGTGGAGAGGTGACCCCACTCACAGTATGAATGCATATTTTTCAAGGTTTTACTGAGCAATAAAACTCATTTGTTGCGTGAACTGTAGATTATAAGTGAAATACCAAATTGAGAGCTAAGAGCAATATGGCAAGGTTCTCTTAGAGCCTATGTCACAATTTCAATTTGATCACAATTAATGTACACGTAACAGCTTAATTTTTCATTTTGGAGATACCTAAACCACACAAACTTGCATGAAACAAAAAAGCTCTGAATCACATAATAATGATCATTCCCACTCCCACTATGTTGATTACCTAGTACATTACCAAACCACTTTATTGCAAAATAATTGATTACTTCCACAAAACACATTGAGCTGTACACAAATCATCCAATCAGTTACATATTTTTGTTGCATTTGTTCCTTTTTCATTACTCGAGGGACTAAATTGCGGCTTTTAGTTTACATTCTTGAGCTCCAAACCTCCAGCCCTCTCGCATTGTATAAAGTTAAGACAACGGGAGGCCTTCAAAAGTTCTCAACAAGCCCCCTTTGGTCCACAGCTGAGGAAACAACTTCAGGGACCTTTGCCTTTTACAATTAGCTTTGCACGCCACATACAAATGGAAAAAATAGTTCTAACATCTGAAGAACTAAGGCTGCAAGATTAATCGCAACTGAAACAAAATCACAATTTGAATGGATGCAATTTCAAATGGGAATGGTTGCTATTTTTGAAGTACTGTCTTATTCTGCATGAAAGCTGCTAACCCTGTAGTTTAGATCTGTACAAACATGTTCTGAAATGTGATTCTGGTGTTAGTTTGTTCATATTTCTTTTTGCCAATTGTTCTGGAGATGTTTAAAATGGGAATGGTCAATGGTTAATTTTATATAGCACTTGTCCACCTTCAAGGCACTCAAAGCGCACATTCATACACTGGTGTATGCAGACACTGGGGGTGAGGTGGGTTAAGTGTCTTGCCCAAGGGCACAACAACAGCATTCATCTATGGGAGCTGGAATCGCACCGCCAACCTGTGGGTCAGTGGATCTGACCGTTCAACCGATGACGTTTATGTCGAGAGTGAGATTTGAACCGCCAATCTTCGGATCAATGGACAAACACTCATCACAATCGTAATACGTCAGAAAAATCCCAATTAGATTTTTTCCCCCAAATCGTTCAGAGTTGCACAATCTGACAAGACGGTTATTTGAAGGTCAGTGAATAAACAGTGAAAATGAATCCAACTTTCTCAAAACAAGAAATCTATAGTGCCAGCTTCTGTAATTGCCACCCCTGAACTTTCCTTGGACCATATAAATAATAATAGCAATACAACTTTGGATAACAGACAAGCACTGTTTTCATGATCCTGGCTCCGAAAATGCTCAGTTGGAAAACATAATCCACTATAATGGGAAGTAGTTCAATTCATTAGAACAGGAGAGGAGGGGAGAGGTCGTAAAGCCGCGCAATAAAAGGTTATACGGGCACTGCAGATAAGAGTCCACTGTAACACATGGCCACCCCGAAGTTAAAGACAATGAAAACGATGACTTTTCCATTCTCCATATGTCTTTATGTATGTGTGTGTGTGTGTGTGTGTGTGTGTATAATGAGAAACAGGCCCAAGGAGTAATTAGTTCTCCCTTGTTAAAGAGATTAGCAGGGCAGCAAAATGTCAGTGAATGTGGAGCAACTAAATGACATTCGGGGAGTTAAGTACTGGGATCTTGCAGTATGAGACTACTGAGCTATAACTATAATTTTTTAAAAGGTGTGTGGGCATTGTCACACACTTCATTTAAGAAAATCATTAAATTGTTGTTCCGAGCTTGCCATTTTAATGCAGTTCAATGCTTAAAAGTGCACATGATTTCTAAGAGTTTAGGTCTTTGATTGATAAACTGGTCCCTTAGTCAAACATTTTTTAAAATTAGCTTTATTAGTGGCTCAGTGGCTAGCACTCTCACTTCACAGCAAGAAGGTTCAGGGTTCAACTTTGCCCAGGCCTTTCTATGCAGAGTTTGCATGTTTCTCCCTGTGTCTGGGTGGGGTTTTTTTTGGAGCACACCAGTCAATGTAGTCCTGACCTAGCCTAGCTCAAGATCTGCAGATGGGTCCATGACTGTGGCACTGCGGCGCCTACTGTTGCACTAACAGAATGAATTATGGGTCAAATGCAGAGGATGATTTTATTTAACTACAGCCCTAATGCTTTCTGCTCACCCACAATTTCTATTGGTCATGCCCGAGTGCCCGAGTGTAATGTGTATTTCACCAATTATAGTGAGCGTTAACTTTCAGAATCAGAAGACAGTTGAAATGACTATATCCTATAACTATCCAAGTACATGGATCTAATCATTGTGGATATGATTTTTTCCTTAGCACTCACCACTAAAATGGCATATGCATGTTAGTTAAGCTACATTTTTTTCTTCAGTTGTTTTATTTTCATTCTATACTCATACCCACATTGTTTTTTTTTTTGTTTTTTTTTTTAATTCTATATCACGTTTCATTTAATAGCTCAATTTCTACCACATCCCATTGCCAATAAAACCTGAATTTAGATCGCAATTACATACAATAATAAGCACAAATAACATGTTCCAGTCAAATCAAAGGGGAGGGTTTTACAAAATAAGGTCTAATTGCATCTGTCATATCACATCCCAATCACTTAGTCACAGAAGGCCACCACTGTGGCCACATAGAATACTGATGGAATTTGTAAATCTATATAACCTTGCCATTGTCCTTGACTCATTGCAGGCTGAGCTGGCACCGCCCGACTGTTGTCGCTGTTGGCAGAAAGTCCGAGCCCTGAGCATAGATTGAGCTAGCGTTATGGTTGGGTAAAGCTGCCAGGGTACAACTCCAGTGACATGCAACAGCGCACTTATACTGCAGCTCTGTTAGGAAAAGCCAAGTCAGCCAGAAGTCTCACCATAACTCCAGGGCTGCACTTTTAACAACCTGCATCTGGTACAGCTGCTTTTCTGCCAAACAGTATAGGGTCAGAAGCATTCAAGTGCTAACTCTATGAACTTTTGTCACTGATGCAAAGATCTGAATTACACGTAAAGTGTAGAAAAAATATTGGAATTGACAAAGGAAAGATACAATTGAGACATATATTGATTTGAGATTGCGGAACAAAAAAAAAACAAACTTGTGCTCAAACAAGAAAGTGCTGCAGTAACAGAAGGGATGGGAAATGCATTTGAAAGTGCTATGACAGAAAATGATCTCCTATGGGTTTGAAGAAAAAGTATGTAAAATAAATTAAAATGCAAAAGAAAAAGTAAAACTACTATGTAGGAATTTGAAATTTCGTGACTTTCGTGAAGAACTATGATTGCCTTTCTATGCCGTCATACTTTTTTGTAGTATTTTTTTCTCAGTGTTTTCTGTTCTTGCAGTTTATTTAGCCAAAAAAAATTCTAAATACCGGTACATAATTACATACAGGAGGATGTCCATAGCACATTTTTTGCACCAAGGTAAAACATAATGGGTTTTTTTTCTCTCTCTTTTTTTTTTTTTTTTTTTTACTTCTCTGCACATTTATCTAACAACTTCACTTTATTTTTTTTTTAAATCATGTTTTTCCCCCTTTTTTAAAAAATACTAAAATACACTAAATACCATTCAAATATTTATTAACCATTTTAGCATTTTTGGAGAACCACAGACGACAATACCATCTCTTACTGTGATATCACTTTCTTTTACAGTCACGGAAAAAGTCCATGTGCTGCTTTGGGCTCAGGCTCTGAGCGCAGTGACAGCAGACATAACACAGACCCATTATCTGTGACAGCCAGTGGACCCAGCCAAACTGAACAAGTCCACCAGACAGATACTCAGACAGACAGGGCATCTGGAAGGATTTCACCATTGTTCTCAACCAACTTATTTTGTACAGAATAATAGGAGGGTGGCAGTATATAGGCTAAATGGTAAATGTATAGCACTTTTCTTTCAAGACCCTCAAAGCGCTTTACATCAAGGAACCACTCACCCATTCAGACAGACATTCATACAACAGTGGCTGCAGGGGCAAGGAGGTTAAGTGTCTTGCCTGAGGACACAACAACAGCATTCATCTGTGGGAGCTGGAATCGCACCGCTAACCTGTGGGTCAGTGGATCTGACGGCTCAACCAACGATGTTTATGTCGAGAGCGGGATTCAAACCTTCGGATCAGAGGACGTGTACTTTACCAAATGAGCTGCATTTTTAGGAAGGCATTGCAATTTACTTCTGAACTTCTAAACTTGAAGCCTGTAGTTTGAACCTTTTTTTTAATGCTGGGTTTCAGATTACATCATAAGATTCTATAGGTCAATAACACTGAATTTGGATGGGGGCAGCTAAAAAGAAATTTGTTAAAATGTTGTTTTTTGTTGTAATACAGTGAGTTCTAGGTTCTAGTGACTAAGAGAAAGCAGGTTCCTATCTGTGAACTGACCTTTTGAGTATTTCAATAGGGAAAACTGGCTCTTGCCTCCCCCCCATCTGAGATTATGACATCATCACCCTCTAGAATCTGAAAACTACCAATAAAACATTAATTCTGTACATTGTGCTGTATATTATATGACGGAAGCAGGATTTGAACCACCGGCCTTTGGATCAGGGTACACAAACGCTCTAGGTACTGACGCTCATGGCCTGCCTAAAGCCAGCATTAAACGAGCCATAGAAGTTAAGCAAAAATATGATGAATTTTAGAAGTAAGGAAGAAATAGCTTTTGGTTTAAAATGGTGTTTAATCATAAAAGTGGACCCCTACAGAAAGCTCACTCACAACATAAACCTAAACAA
Organism: Periophthalmodon schlosseri; assembly: GCA_000787095.1. NCBI lineage: Eukaryota > Metazoa > Chordata > Actinopteri > Gobiiformes > Gobiidae > Periophthalmodon > Periophthalmodon schlosseri. The sequence goes on from KN485861.1 coordinate 46,280, forward strand.
GCAAACTTTGTGCAGTGTAGCGGTAACTGTACCAGAGCATTGTACTGTACAATCAGGGGGAAGTGGGTCTTTCAACTCAACTCATGTCTCCATCCCAAGCTGGAGTAGCTCTCAGCACACATAGGTTAAGATGTAAGGGAAAAAAAGTACTACACCTCCCTGGAGTGGGGATAATGTTACCATGGAAACGCTGCTGACGTCAGAGCAGGCATTTTGTGATTACTCATAGACTGTGCAGAGGAGCGGGCCAATAAAACAAGGGCCATTACTCACACAGGGGGAGTTGGGCCGGGCTCAGGTTCCCAGCCTCACAAAGGCACAAGGATACACTGTAATACTGTATATGCACAAAAACACAAGACAAGGCCTAATGGAAGCAAGCTGCGGTGCGAACACTTTTACGGCCCCAGACGCAATAAAATAGTCACTTTTTACTCGAGCTGCTCATTTGGAATATCTGACATGATAACGTTAGCTAGGAGGAATGTCTGAATTACGGGAAAGGAAGGAACTATATACTTTGTACTGAGATGAAAAGGGAAATTTTAACTTTCAAAGAAGTCAGTTTTACAGGGAACATAATGTAGAGAGCAAAGAGGATGGACGATCACTTTGGGATTCAGTTTTACGAATTCAGGAAATAGTAACAATATTAATGGAAGTAATTGTTAAAGTAGTAGTAGTAGTAGTAGTAGTAGTAGTAGTAGGTATACTGGTTGCAAATTAGTTTAACAGACATGGAAATAATTACAGCAGCAGAGTAATTGTATTTGACAAAGTTGTAGTAGCAGTATCAGAAAATTTCAGATTCTAGAATGCAAAAATTTCATACTCCTATATGGGGGGCAGTTTTGCACCTTGATGACATAGTATTTACTTAAATCCCAAAGAAAAACCCACAAATGTTGAATTGGATCAACTGATAAGGATTTTGAGCTTTTGGGTAACTTTTTCTGGTGTTTCACTACCTGCTTGTCTCATGAAAATGCTATTGCTTTGCCTGGGACATTACACAGTATGGCATTCAACTTATTTATCACCATGGACACAAGGAGGTGACACCACTAGGTCAAGTTTAAGGTCAGCTCTGTGGAGTGGCGACCCTGCTCACAGTAAGAATACATGTTTTTAAAAGCAATAAAACATGTATAATTGAATAAATACAGGAAAAAATATTTAGATTTCATACTATGGAGAATTCCACACCTGACCAGAAAAGTTACATGTTGCACCTTTAATTTCACATTGACCACCTTTCATAGATTCATCAGGTCATCTTGAAATACATAGGAGTACTTTTCCATCTGAATTTTCTGGTATTTCCCTCCTTCCCTGATCATAGAAACTTGACCACTCATTGCTCAACAAACAGCAAACCATACGCCACAAAAAACCCACAAGTTGGACAAGAAGTGAATGCTCCAAAGACCAAAACATATACCTCATCAGGACAACCACAGGCAAGCTATCAGGACACTCTATCTGCATGTTCTACATACCACACCGCCTCGACCAATCAGAACAGTTCCCATCCAAAACATGGACCTGAGGACTGTTCACAGGCGTACTTCCTCTGGCCCTCTCCCTTACATTCTCCACCGAGAGTTAAAACACTTAGAGCTGATAAGGATCCAGGGCAAACAGTGTGGATAAACAATCGGCGTAGTAATTAGGACCGACCGGCCAATCAGAGCGCAGTACCAGTCGACAAACATGTGATACAGACACGATTACAAGTTTCCGAGCGCATTCCCAGCAGCGCAGTCTAGACCCAGCCCAACATCGCCACGGTGGAGAGGGAAGTGGCAACGTGCAAGGGTCAATGCACTGCGTTGAGAACAGAATACAGGCGAAGAAATGAAATACTGTTCTTTTATATAATTTCATACAATACAATGTCTTTGATATTTCTGAGATTGGTTGTAACAGGTAAGACACTAGCAAAAGGGTTAGATGCAGTACTGGTGAAAATAATAGTTTCCAAATTTCTAAAAATGATCCCCAGGAAAGTGAGAAGTATAGTCCAAAGATGTAAAAAGTGTAAACACACACTTCTGCTTGATAAAAATAATGTTTTGTATAAAGGTTTGCAAAAGATTATTGTCAGGAAACTCTTGGAAATCTCTTGGAATTAAAATGGTTTGCAGTGGTCCAAACTTCCTCACATTCCTATAAAGCATTCTAGCATCCTAATTATTCACAATGGGTTTATGACCGTCACAGTAATGCTAACAGCACAACGATAAAAATGTTTTATAATTAGAATCTGGCAACACACAGCGGTCTCATTTTGACTCTAAGAGCAGCTTTTACAATATATCTGTAATAATAATAATAATGCCTTACACTTGTAACCTTTGCCGACCACCGGTCACACACGCACGCGCCACATTCGTACTAGGCAAAGTGGGTGAAGTGTCATGCATCAGGACACAACAACAGAATTTGGCCTGAATGGAAATTGAACCTCCAACCTTCGGGTTAGTGGACAAACGCTGTAATGCCCTTGTACTTTTATTGTAGCGAGACTAGAGTAAGAAAACCACATTTATCTGTTCTGCAAAATCCATCCATAGTCTTCTGATCCTCAGCCTCCTCAGCTCACTCTTATAATATTTCAGTATGGTGTGACATGGGTCCATTGCTCTCCCACTATTTTAAACTGTCCTCCTTAATGGGCCATGACGCAAGTTCTTTTATTGCATTTGGGACGAGCACTGCATGTCGCATCTCTGCCACAAATGTGACTGCACGCTAGCTAAAACTTGATATACTATAGTGTGCATCATGGCTAATGTGGTTACCGCGATACAGTGATCGGGCCTGATGAAATTAGCAGCTAACCAGCGCAAGTCCTCTGTCCCCATCCTGTGTTTTGTGTGAACATGTTTGTGTACCCATTAGCCGCCATCACGCGAACTGTATGTCCCGGAGAGAGAGAAAGATGGAGAGAGGGAGAGAGAGAGCGAGAGAAAGAGAGAGGATGCCTGCTGTCCACCTGGTCTGGCCGACTTAATGAGCCAGGTGCATTGCCCTAAACCTAAAACAGGACCCTGCTTCTCGTAAGACCACTGGGGGACTATACCACCCAGAAGCTGTACTGTAAAACCGACACTAATGACTTTTTCCTGCATGGGGTTTATAACAGTTTTTCGTAACGGATGCAAGGTAGTCACAAAAAGTCTGGTAGCGATTTCAAAAATGAATTGAGAAATGATAGATTTGAGATGTTTGTGTAATCCCTCAGTCGTCCAGGTATGAGCCATTGTAGAAGAAAAATTCAAATCTTGGCAACTGAACAAAAAGTTGTAGGAGTGAAGACGTTTCGCTGCTCATCCAAGCCGCTTCTTCAGTTCTGGTCAGATTACTGGTCTTCACTCCTACAACTTTTTGTCCAGTTGACAGATTCAAATTTTTCTTCTACTATAGATTTGAGAATTTTCAGTTGGTATCCACATTTAAATACATAAAAGTACATACAAATAAATAAAAGTTAATTTATGTGATTTAAATTTACCATTATATTATTGTTCCTTGTTTTTTTTTTGGTTTTTTTTGCAAACAATGTCATTTAAAAGTGCACTATGTCAATTTTCTGGGGGAGTGTCCGCCACCTGCTTGATCACCATGGAGATTTTATTGCTTTGCCTATAATGTTGTTAATGTTATTAACCTTACCTGTCTCCCTGGGGACAAGCAAGTGTTGTACCACCACTATAAAGTTTCACACTGCACCTTTAAATTACACTGTCTGCATTTGTTTCATTGATATGGTGTACACTGATAACACATGCCACATAAAGGATTAAAATGAAAATACAAAGCCATGATAAATATATGAAAAGTAGTAGTTGTAATTATAATTGACCACTGACCATTGAAGAGATAGGAGATAGTTGAACCAGTAAGCATAACTTGTGTGTGTGAAAAGTGCTTGACAACACCTCATGGCAGTGGAACAGCAAATACGACACAAGAAAGAACAAAACAACCTTTACTTCCTGGTTTAATTTCATGCATTCTTCTTGCCTTAAAGCACTTCCTTCCCATGGTCATCACAACATGTGCTTTCTAGTGTGCGTGGATTTGCATAAACTTATAAGTACAATTTGAAACACTGTCTTGACGCATTTCCTGTAAAATGCTCTTTTTGCCAAAGAAATGTATTATTGCGTAACACTAAGCAATGAGACACATCCACAGAAAAAGTCTGAACAGCCGAAAGGTCCCAACTGGTTTCTTGTTCTTACGGCCAGTCATTTGGAGCTGACAACACAAATATATTAATGAATCACAGCTGCACAGTCTGAAAGGGCAAGATTCCTCCTCTGACCAAGAATTTTTAACTTTCACTCCAACAAGGTGGTCTCTATTCATTGTAGCGTTAAAGGTCATATATTATGCAAAATTGACTATTGTGAGCTTTTAGCCATGTTAGAACATTGTTACCTAATCAAAAACTGGAGTTGTGTTTTGTTTTGTTCATTCATGTTTGAGTAACCCTTTATTATTAGTCTGTCTATATCTCTAAAGCTCAAAATGCTCTGTTCCACCTTGTGATGTCATGAAGTGGTAGTTTTCAAGTTAACAGCTACATTTTACCTTTTGCTCGGTATAGATAGGTAATTCCAGGGCTGAAATGATCCAAATTATTCTAGTGAAGGTGTATGGAGTTTAAAAACACAGCATTTCCTGTATTACCACATGACATCACAAGGTGGCACAGAATGTTTTATGTTTGAGAGAAGAACACAGCCTAAATATGCAGGATTATTGTGTTAAACATGTGTGAATAAAACAAAACACAACTCCAGGTATGTTTTTGAAACATTATTACAACATATAACAAAATATAGTGCAATATGGGACCTTTAACTCTCCTCTGCTAAAGAGTTGTGGTAAATGCAGATGTGAAAACCATTGAAACATTAGGGCAGGTCAAGGATATAGGTTACTAGCTGGACGTGGAAGCACATATGTTGCCTTGTGTGCCAACAGCCCTGAACTGCAGTTGTCTCTTCCTATACGTGCGCTTTTCAAATGTGACCCCTGTCTTTAGGTTCCCGTCTGGCAGATGACCACCATATGTAAGATGGCCACACAGGTCTCCAGCATCCCCAGCTAATGCACCGCACAGATGCCACTTTCCTGGAGCCAGTCCTGGAACGTGTCTCAAAATGTGTGCGTGTGCGTGTCACTGCTTTCAACTGTCCCTGAGAACAGATGCTATGGCTACACAAGTGTGGAGACAGAGGCTGTGCAGGTGTGCTAATATTGGAAGAAAAATACAGTTACTGGTAAAATCACCATCTAATAAAGACACAAATTATGGCCGGGCCATAAATCATCGCCATTCTATCATTTCTAATTGTCAATGATCAGCTTGAGTCTCTTAAATCGAGAGCTAAACAGCCAGTCCTCTGTCAGTGATGCATGTCTGCTCCAGTGAGTTCAATTAAACTCCTCCTCCAACAACATTTCAGATAGAACTACTAAACTTGACAGTTCTGGGAGGTATACAGGAAAGAGCAGACATGTGAGGAACAGTGTGATTGGCTGTAATCAGGGCGGACTGCCCTGATTACAGCCAGGTGTTTCTGATGTCACATAGTACTCGAAATTGCAGTCAGCTAGAGTGAGAGAAGTGAAACACAGAGCAGTTCGTGCTGTGTGTGTGCGTGTGTGTGAGTGTGTGCATGTGTGTGTGTCGTGGAGGACAGCAGGTGAGCAGTGCTCTGACCAGCATCAGGTGGATGTAGGCTGTTATCACAGGACAATGCTTTGAATGTAAGCAGAACAACACAACACTGATCAAGGAATTGTTCAACTCTTTATGAATGAGCGTGCTGTGAGTAGTGGGTGTGATCGCAGCGAGGGCCGAGCCTTTTGGTGTTGTACATTTATCCCTCTGAAAAGTTCTTGTAGCCTACTACACTTTATATCACAGTGATATGCGTAAAGCTTTGTTTCTGAGCAGGATTGAAAAGCCACAGGTGTAAAACACACACACGGGTGAATCAGGGTCACTGGGAATCTTCACTGTCTTGTTCTGCTGCGCTCAAGCTACAAAACAGGGCTTATTTGGTGACAGTGGTTATTTGGTGGCAATCATATTCATGGAGAAAAGATCAATGAAACTATAGACGAGCTAATGCATCGGACATGCAGCACACGGAACCTTTTCTGCGTGCGAAGTCATTGTCTAAAAGACTAAAACGTTCTGTTTGCCTATGCTAATGGCAAAGTCAAACTATGGAATCCTGACACAAGAGTTTGCAACCTGTGCTTTGACTGGATCCCTCCCTGACCCTTTTAATTTTTTGTTCATTTTAAATTGTAGATTTTGTTTCATAAAGTTTACTCTAGATTAGGCACTTTTGTACTGTAATTGTTTTTTGTTTTTTTTTAATAGGGGCCATATGTCACTCAAATGGGTTCTAGATGCATTATAATAATTACATAGATAACAATATTACTGAAGTGGTGAACAATAGTATATGTCAGTAAAAATAAATATACTCATTTGCAATGTAAAAGTGGTGTTATTAATTGTTATGGATTAAATATTAATGTCCACCCCAAGTCTGCTTGCCTACCCATAAAAGCCACCTCACGCTACGGCTTAATCCGGCCCCGCGGAGCGGAGCTTGTCAGGGGTTTCATAGACATAGTTTGTGTGGTTAGGAGCAGGTTTGGTGAAGCGTGCGTCGCGATGATGGAAATATTACACTCACTCAAAACAAGCCCACATTCTAACTCTTCATGTGCCGACCGTGAATTAGCCCAAATATTCAGGCGTCCAGTTTGTAAATAAAAGAGTGCTCACTGACGCTACTGTGTGAGAGTGCGTGAATGTGTATGAATGTTTTTCCTTCAATCGCCCAGCGCATTCCCCTGTCAATCAGCTAGCATGTTATAAGGAGCATGTCAAATGCCAATGCTAACTGTAACCACAAATTAAAGGTACTGTACAAGATTTTCTCATGTAGTAAAGTAAAATCTGTTTGGTAAAGACAGCTATCTATGTGACAAAATGAGGTGTCTGCATATAATTATTAGTGTTTTTATCTATCACAAATCGGACATGGCCAATAGCGCTGTTAGCAGGCTTGTTAGCAAAGCAGATGCCGAAACTGCTTTGCCATCTGAAAGTTGTGAAACATACTTATCAACTCATTGTTGCAAACTTTTTGAAATAAACAGTTTGAAAATGGTAAAAATTAGGTTGACCGTATAATTAGATCGTGAAGATGAACCAAAGATGGCGATGTGTTGTTTTCAATGGCCTGAGCTCATGGGCATGAAATGCCAAAAAAGATCTTTTCTTCCACATTACTTCCTGAATACTGGACAGAAACGTGCACCGCGTGATCAGTTCTGACCAATCAGGGCAATAGCCTCGAGAGCGACAGCTGCGAGAGCGACAGCTGCGAGAGTGATAGCTGCGAGAGCGATAGCTGCGAGAGCGACAGCTGCTAGATGGAAGCTAGCGCAGGCTTTGAGGATTTAAAATGTTTTAAACGTTCATGTTGTGAAAATAGAGAAAAATTCTTACAAAAGCCGACCTTTGTGAAAGCTGTGGATGCCCTGTCAGCCAAACACGGACAGTTTGAATTCCCCAAAAATGCATTGTGCTCTATGGGAGAATTATTTCTGGGCCAGAGTTCCCGGGAGCTGCAGGACCTATGGAGCGGCCACTAATCAATCTCGCATGGGGACAGAGGGGTGTGTCTTATCCAGTTCTTATTATAAATCCATGTTTGTTGTACACAAAAGGAGGTAATGATGGCCATAGTGTATCAGTAGCTAAACCCATTGGACAAAGCCTCTGTTAATTACAGGTCTGGTAGACAACATAAGGACTGGGCACTCTAATCTCTAATTTCCAATGCTTTGGTGCAATATTGGCAGGAGAGGTACTATAATTTTCCTGCCTAGTGTTTTTCTTCTGTAAATGCCCTTTGAAACCCATAATAACTGGTCATTTCATTTTCTAGAAATTTGGAATATTCCAATTTATTGATAGGCGAGACTCTTGTTGAAAAGACATATTCGATCCACCTGTCAAAATACATAATTCATTAAGAAAATGCACTCATTCTTCATCTAAAAATAAAAATACACACTCACAACCCTCCCTTCATTTGATAAGACTGAATGCAATGAAATTACCCAAATGCTTGAACTTCTCCCTGTCATTACCCTGCTGATGTACAGGATCACTTACAGCACAAATCCTCATGTCTGGATCAGGTTTGGTGCAAAGCAGATTAGACGAAACAATATCAGCTCCATCAAATGAGGCTGAATTAAACTGGCACCAACAAAGCCACAAGTTCATGACACAGCCACCACACGCTCGTAAAAACAGGATTTGAGTTCATGGATCTGTTTTCAACGTTTTTAATAACATTCAGATCTTGTAGTTTTACTACTTTCACAGCCTGATTTTTTAATTAAAACATGAATTTCAAATTGCTTACAATGTTTGTCAGAAAAATCGCAAGTAGACAGACAAAATCCACTGTTTCACTGTACAAATAAGTTCAAGTGCATTAAACAGAAAAGAGAATGGAAGGTCATCTACAAGTACATCACAATTCGATATTATAACATCATAGTGCCAACTCTTACATTGAACCAGTCGATAAAACACAAAGTAATAATTGGTGAGGGAACTATTTAGGCTTTTTGCTTTCGGTTGTCAGGCAATTATTGAGTGTCCTTAAACTTGCATGTGAACTTTGTGAGGGATTAACACTGACATAATACAAAGCCAGTGCAACAGACAGTGATGTGCCCATTAAAAGCAGTGTCCCGGGCTGCCGTTCCGCAAGCCTCACCTCACCTCACTCTGCGCCTTACATAACAGCACAGAGAGCCTCCATCAGCACCAGAACAAACGGTCCCATAAAATGCCTTCTGACGCACTGCCCCCTCTGCCCGGGAGTGGGCCAGCGCATCACTCCTGACCCACATGAGAAGGGCCCAACGCAACTGCACTGGTTCTTCTGCTAAGACTGATGCAATGGAAAATAAAGGGTGGGTAAAGATTAGGGATGCACCGATCCAGCTTTTTCAGTGCCGATAACAATTTCAATACTGAAGCATTCTCTACTCTACGGTATCTGCTCGTACCCAATATCTACCGATAGCAGTGCAGGGACTGAAAACAGCATTTATTTCCTTTAAACAAACATAAAATAAGACAAAACTGATCAAAATGTGTAAAGTAACTACAGAACAACTTTGTATAAATAAAAATGTAAACATTGTGAGACTCAACTATGATCAGTTAATAGTAATATTACATCAATTTATATGTCCAACTAGATGCAAGAGAACATGCAAGATGGATATGTTTAATGCCTTACTGTGGAGCATTTCAGGCAAAGCAATAACATCTCCCACCAGAAAAGTTACATTGTGCACCTTTGTAAAATAACCAAGTCTAATAAGTACACACTTTTTGCATGGCATACTATCATTGTGTCCTTGAGCAAAACACCTCAGCCTATATTTGCCCATTTCTAGCAGTGTTGTGTGTCCGTCCCAGGGCAACTGTGGCTTTATATAGAATTGGCTTATCACATTCAGCATATGCATGTATATGTAAATGTGCCTAGAAAAGTAATATAGCTATAATCATTACAAAGTGTTTTAGGTAGCCACATCATATTATCCATGTATGTGTGTATATGCATAAAGGCTCATCTGTGCAACATCTGCTGGATTGGCCCAAGGCTCCTGGCTCCTGAGAAGTGGGTCACGTTTCCTGATGACGTCAAAAGTCCTTCTGCCTCTGTCGTTTGTGGAGTGGGGCCAAACCCACGACCACTGCACACCATTCCTCATGCCTACAATAGAAATGCTCTGTCCAAAACCGGGAGGAATCATGTGGGACGATTTTTTTCTAGCGTAATCCTGATAAGTAGCAAAGTAGCAATGAGTCATAGTCATAGTGTAAACATTAAAATTAGGGATGCACTGATACCACTTTTTCCAAAATGAGTACGAGTATGAGTTTATTTTGAGTACTTGTTGATACCAAGTACCGATACTGATACCGATACCAGGCATTATTTTTACAGGGGTTCTATTACTATTTATCATTATTATCCAATTCATTATTTCATTATATAATATTATATACAATTATCATTCATTTTAGTATAGTCCTTTTCACTGGAACACTTATTTGAGAGGCTTTTTTAAATTTCTACTAAAATCACTGTAGTTATTCCAATATCATTTACACAAGTACCTTATCTATCATTAGTTATCATTAATACTTCGTCCTCGCCGGCTGGGCTCCACACCAAAAGGAGCAGCTTTTAGCATAGCAGTGAATGTTGTCTTGGCCACATGTTTGGACAATATGCTATATCCCTTTTAAAAGCTCGGAACCCGCTCTATTCAGTCGTTAAATTTGTTTGTCAATTACAATAAATCACAATGCTTGCACTTATCCACGTTAGCCTGCTGCTATGTAAACACAAGCATTGCACTGATATCCTCTGAACTACAAAAACCTTTAAGAGTGCTAATTGTTTTTACAGTTCATGTGACAGTCACATATGATTAAAGCTGAGCTTAATGTGCAGAACAGTTAATGTGCCTCTTTATGGTCAACTCCTCACGGCTCAGAGCTCAGAGCTCAGCTGAGAGGCGGCTGTGAGTGTCAAATTAAGACATACCGCAGTTATAGGCAGTTATAGTGGTATCGGCTCTTGGTATCAGCAGCATGTTGACGAGTACAAGCACCTGGTATCGGACCAATACCCGATACTAGTATCAGTATCGGTGCATCCCTAACTGAAATAATTATCAAGGAGCTGAAGTAGAAGCACTGAACAGAGATATGAGCAGGAACAATATTTTGTGTTAGTATAATGATGTCTTTCTGTCTTGAATAAACATCTCGCAGAGTAACAGTATTATGGTCATAAAACACTAAGAATGTTGGGAGACCA
>JACM01051239.1:0-50622 GCA_000787095.1 Periophthalmodon schlosseri
ATTGAGAGTTGTTTTTTTACATTAGGATAAAGCATTTAGGATAGAAGGGCAGATTGAGACAGACAGAGGTCAAATTAAAGGTCTGTTCACACTGACAAATTACTTATTGGTAAAGATTAACATAACTTGGTATGAGGCAATGCTTTAAATAAAAAATACTATTATTCTTCACTTTCATGCATTTCTTATAAATTTTTTAAGTTCAGATGACATAATACTGTTGATTAGTGTCTCTGTTTTGGAGGTTAAAGTGGTTAAAGCAGGAGAAAGCAGGTAGGCCCATGCTGTACTCTGTCGGTCTCACTTGCCTGGGGTCTCTTCTGGGCACTGTCCGGAGCACTGTCGGCCTGTGCACCATTCTGTGGGACACTTAACAGTTAGACACACCTGCCCTATCATACGTTTTGTTGACAGTACATTAATTACATTAATTTCCTAAAGAATTATCCTAAACTTAAACTTTATTACTACTTGCCTAACTTTAACCTAAACCATAACAAGAGCCTAGGGATCTTAGGACTAAGATACATGCTAATGTTTCATCATCACACTGAACTTATGCAAATATAGAACACTTTCTGTATGACATAGCTGAAGCGTTAACGTCTGAAAAACACTGAAAGCATTTGACGTTAGTATCACTATTGGTACTACAATTATTATGGTATTGAAAATTATTTATGTTACAATGCTGATACCACTACAATTCCTGTGAAAACTACCAGTATGACTGCTACAGTGACTATTAGTACTACTGTTACCAACTTTCAGAAGATTTTTAAAAATTATTTATCTCAAACAAAAGTTTTGTTTTTTTTTCTAAAAAAAACATTTAAGTGAGCTACAAATTTATACAGTAAATGGTACATGGATTGAAAGAGTTACCACTTATAAATAAATAAAATAAATAATAACACAAATAAAAAAGAAATTGTTCAAGCAACCTTTCTTTCTATACTAGATTGCTTGTTAAACTTTGATACAGGAACTTTTAATATGAGATCTCATGATTGTCTATGTCTAAAAACTGGCCGCACTAGAACAGAAATGGGAAAAACGCTTTTGGTTATTTTGATTCCCAAAAATGTAATACAGTTCAAGCACATGCAAAACTGGATACATTGGTACTAATGCACTTTAATAATCTGATGATAAACATTTATAATTCACACCTGCCCTGTTATTAATGTTTTAAATGGACCTATGTAGTTATTTGTTTTGTTTGTTTTATTACTCTGTATTTTATCAGGCTGCACATGAAAAAGAGAGCCTGGCACTCACATAGGGCTCTATCTGTATAAATAAAGATAAATAAAATAAAAATAAGAACTGACATGAGAAATATAGTTTCAATCACAATGGTGAAGGTTTTCATTTCTGTCTCTCTCTAGATGTAAAAAAATGTTTAAATCTATGTTGGCACTAAAACATTTATTGCAATACCATTGCACTTCCATAAAAAGTACATGGTACACTGGTACATTACCAGTCAATAAAAGGGGTATGCTTTTTTGTTTCCAGAGAAGTAACTTAAAAATCCAGAATGTAAATGTGTATGATCTTTTCACTCTTTATTTTGTACCTGTTTGAACCTGGAGGGTACGCTCCAGCCACAGGCCTGCATGATGCCGTCGTCGCGCCGCATGTGCTCGCGGACCTGGCGGTACTGTTCCCGCCTCTGCTCTCTGCGTGTCATGAGGGCAGAGTCACTGAGGAGAGACGCAACACCATTACTGGCTAGTCTGCAAGCAACCAGAGGAGGGAGGGGAAGAGGAGAGGGAGGCAGGAGGAAGAGAGGAGAGGAATGGGAGAGGGAGAGAGGAGGGGGAGAGGAGAGAGGGAGGAAAAGAACCAAGCGTTAGCATAGCAGCACATCCAGCCAGCAGCAACGCACCAAAAGAGCTTTCAAAAGTTATTCAAAAGAAAGATAAAGCAGAGCAATTATGATAGAACAATATTGTGTCAGTGTTCCTCATTAGTAATAAAAATTATTAAGTCCCCTGTTAGTCAAACTTCCTCCCCATAAAATAAATTGTAGTTTTTGCTTGTTGTATTGTATGAAGTAACTTTTTAAAGGTATACTATGGAATTTTTCTAGGGGGCAGGAAGGCCTGCCCCCTGCTTGTCTCCATGGAGTTAATTCTTTTTTGTTATGGATGGAATGTTCCGCAGTATGGCATTAAACGTATTTATCTTCTGCACGGATACTTAAACTCAACTGTAATTGAATGAATGCAAGAAAGATATGCTTAATGCCATACTGTGGAACATTCTCCATGGATACAAGCCTATGGCGAACCCTCCACTAGAAAAGTTAGATAATGCATCTTATTATTCCAAAGAATACTGCTTAAAGCAGGGGTGCTCAAAGTTTTGGCCAAAATGAATGTGCATTAGCAGGTCAATGGCTAAACCACATGAAAATGTTCTTATGCAAAGAAATGTGTGATTAAATTGACATAAAATATTAGAAAATAGACAGGATTGGGTTCTTTCCCATTTCCGTTGGGCACTCCTGATTGAACTGAACTGATATTTTGACTTTAAGAATTTCCGTAAATAAAATTATTCAAAACAATTAATTCTGCCACCAAATATTCAGCAGAAATGGCTTGGCAATAAGTACAGTGTTTTGAGGGGACTACTGACAACTAAAATATTATTTTTAGCAAATGTAAAATACAAAAAAGTAAATCATTAGATTCAAATTCTAGCACAACTGGCAACATTCAGTACGCCATGCATTTTTTCGTCAATTACTACAACTGCACACCCTAAACAAATTCATATGTCCATGCTAGCAGAAGCAAGCAGTGGGCATTCAGACCAAAGCATTAGACCAAAGTTATAAAAAACAACAAAAACAAAAACAGAAGGACAGCGGCTACTCACTCTTCAGGGAAAAACTCGAGTGTGCGGTTGGAGGTGGAGATCTGGCACATGGTGTGGCTGCGGCGCTGGGAGAAGGCAGGAGAGGGGGACTTGTAGTGGATGTTCACACTGTAGTACGGACGCTTGACAGGGGGAGGGCTGGACGAGGAGCTGAACAGGCGAGCGAAGCTGGTGGGGGAGAGAAAAAGAGTATTATCATATTCGTTATTACAATAAATAAGTGGTTATAGTAGTAGGAACTCACAACTGCCAGATGGTAGACTTTTTCTTTTCTTGAATTGGTGGGCTCTCCCGAGATGCCCTGAGAAGAAATTGAGACAGGATAAATTTGTGTGGTCCAAAATTTCTTTTGGAATTTGTGGGCTGCAGTGCAGTGGAGCAGCTGTATTTAGTGGAATCAGTGTTTAGTGGAATCAGTGTGTGAGTGAGCTGACCTGATCATCTCTGTCCACCGCACGGCCTCCTGCAGTTCCATCAACCTCTCCTTGTACTGGTTCCTCTCCATCAACACCCGGGCCATCTCCACCCGAGTGAAGCGCCTCCTCTGGGTCATAGTCATGTCTCCGTCCTGCATGGGCGACGAGAACTGGATACAAACCAACATGTAGTTAGGAGTTCTGTCATCGAAACAAAACACAGTACAAAGTATAAGCTACTCACATCATCCCCACATTCATCCTTTGAGTCTCTAGAAGCTCCCAGCGCCTCTGCTCGTAGTCTGAAAAACAATATGAATGTTATGCAATGTATTTAATTTACTTTGAGGATTTTCTACTGTATATTTTGAAATGTGTTAACATGAAACAGACGTGTTGACTATAAATTATTCTGTACTAAAATGTAAAGACGCCAACAAACATTTGGAATAAATGTTATTATTGTACACCAACCAGTAAATAAAAAATAACAAATTGTTGGTAAAGCGTTCATCCATTCCCGGTTGATATTGGGCAAGACACACCAACCTTCCCTATGTATAAATGCAGTGTGTGCGTGAGTAGGAGGGGCCGATGGCGCAGATTGGAAGCCTCGCCTCCATCAGACTACTCAATAGTATCACCATTACTGAGTGAATGAATAATATGTGAACTGTCTTTGAGTGTTGATGTCCACTTTATAAATCAGATGCATTATTATTCTCTATAGTAACTGTGTAAATTGTGTAATGTTTACTGTATTTCATGGTCATATATTGTTCCTAATCCTTACTCAGTACGATGACTATATGAAGACCAGCAAATATGATTAGTAGCCACTGTTAAGTGATGAATTGTTTGACAGCACTATTTTATTTTTGCTACATACATTAAAACTATGTTGAACTTGCCACAAATGTTGTTTGCTTCAGTGGACAGTAAACAATATTCTTTATGTCTATGTGCAAAAAAGATGGTCCCAACCATCTCAAATATTTCTCTGTCCTTCGACAATGCCATCCTTTATGTTGGTATCACTCCAAGCTCTCACGTTCCCTCTCTTTTGTGTGTGTTTCTAGGCTACACATGTGACGTTACTCATGTAAAAAAGCAGGCTTAGGGTTACCGCTCAGCAAGGTGACAGAAACAGCAGTGTTGTAGTGGTACCTCTTTAGCTCCTCCTCCAGCTCCTTCACTCGGGCGTCCACTTTGTTCTTGGACTGTCTCACTGCCTCCAGCTCCTCTCTCAGCACCTCGTGCTCTCCTGACAACTCATCCACTTTGGCTATAAGGTCATTCTTCACTATGTTCAAAGCATTTCTGTCAAATGCAAGAAGATGTTACAATTATGAGTAATTATTTAACTTGTAGGTGGGAAAAATTGGGTGACTTACTTGGTCTCTAGGAGTTGTTTGTTCTCTGTTAGTAGGTTCTCTACTTCCTTGCCCATTCCTGCAACAACCACAATATGTCACTCATCAACATAATCATCATAGGAAACAAAAATATAATCCAGCTAACACTTTCTAAACCATCCAGGAAAACAATGGTGGTATTGTTAAGTTTGTAATTTTATGTGCAAGCAGCAAGCAACAAAAGCCAAGCACACAAATTGCTTTAAACAGAAAAGGCATGAAGGACATTGAGATTTTTCAAACTGAAAGTGTTAGCGGGGGATGTGTTTTTGCCGAGGAAAATGACAGAGCTACTGTTTTTAGTGTAAGATAATTAGCTAGTCTGGCTAGGCAGAGCAACTTTCTTTTTGTATTCCATATAAATTCAGTCTGGTGTAGCTTCATAAAGGTTGAGATTCTTCCAAAGAATTCTTGCTCGTCAATCTTTGGTACTATAGTAATGTTTCTGACAAACAAGACCAACAGACCAGAGTTGTTTGGCCGCACCTGGGTTTAGAAGCAAAATATTAAATGTCTCTGATTGGTTTATTCTGCGCCTGTTAGTTCCGCCTTGAAATTACGTTCAAACAAAGCAATACCAGACTTGTCCATATAGACTCCAATAAGAAAGTCATTCTGACTGGCCAGGCTACTTTTCCAGGTTCAGCTCACAATGTACGATGATTTCTCTTCAGGGCCATCATCATTAATTGTGAAAGATCAGTTAGTGATAACAGCCCACTAAACATTATGAATGAGCAGGTACAAAAGTGAGTGAAGCCACTGTTTTCCAAAGACAACAAGAACAGCGTTTATTTTCAAGGCCTGTTTTTGCCTTACCGAAGAAATCGTCACGGACTGGAAGCCAAATAGACAGAAGTAGAGGGTGAAGGAGCGAGAGAAGAAGAGGACAGACAAGATTGTGAGACGGCGCCAATAAGCAGTGGTAAATTCAGTGAGAGGTGCATTACGCAAATCTTTAATAACTAACAAGGCCAACATTTGTGAAAACGTTCTATTTCAATTTAACAAAAAAGGTATTTATACACACCTGAGAATTCACCTATGGGCGTCACCAACAGAAGCACATAAGGGGAGGGAACAGAAAATAACAGATTAGAGCTTTTTGTGTTTTGTTTGTGGGATAAACAAAAATAACTTAAACTTAAACTAAACTGTCTAAAAAATGTCAAACTAAAAATTACTTTTAGAAACATTAATAATTGTTGTTTTGTCTTTAAAATAAAAATGTTAATTAATCATTTAAAAAAAAATTAATTCCTAAATATTAGCCTGTATTTAAAAATACTGTATTTTGTAGTAAAAACATCCTCAATAGATGTCTGATGCAATACCTGTTACCTTGTTTTGTATGAATAAAACTCATTCATTCAGTATGTTACAACATAAAACAACAGCACAGTGATAGCAGAGAGTTAAAATGTAATGCATGTGTATCATCCACTGGACAACATGCAGAGAGGGGCTTTGCTAAAACAACCTAAAAAAAACAGCAAAGCAACTGCAAATCATTTCACCGCTCACATGCCTCTGTCCCATTTCTGTCATTTCATATTCTATTAAATGTGAGGAGTTAGTTTTGTACCTAGAAGTTCTGCGCCGGCATCCACATCTCCGATCACGTCAGACTTGGCATCTTTGAGCTCGTGGTAGAGAGAGTCCGTGTTGATCCCAAAGGCTTCGTTAACAATGCCCTGAGAGGGACTGAAACATAACGGACAATATATGTTTAAATAAGGTAACTTTGGTTAACAAGGTATGTGCCACTTGTTGTTAAGTGCCAGGCTGTTGTTACTTGTAGACATGATCATATCTGTATACTAGGGCTGTACAAGTTATTGTATTTTAATCATGACCATGATTATAATTTCAAATCAATTACAAAAAATTGTATAGTCAAAGAAAATAAATTATGATAAGGGTGCTTTTCTGACCTTAAAAACCTGTTTCAAAGCTACTTGTCTAATCTACAACAACAACAACTACTACTGCTACTACTACTACAAAATCTACTTTTTAAAAAACATGGTTCACAAAATTATTTAGGTTTATTCTTTCTCTACATGTAAGCTCTTGACAGTACCAAAGTATTGTTTTAAATAATTGTGATTTCAATAAGGATCAAAATACCTGTGATTATGCTATCCTACTGTATGTGTGATTTTAATTTGACTGATCATAGTTTTTGCTTTCAATTATCTGTGAATTTGTGCTTTTATCTATTGTAGTCTACTTTAAAAACATAATGTTACTAGCCTGATCTATGAAGTATGAAGCAGACATAAAATAAGCGTATATTATTTTAATCTAATACATATTAAATCAAATTGGCTAATGAATGGGAATGGAGTATGTACCACAAGTTAGCATTAAGTAATATCACTGAATGTAAGCTTTGTTTAGTTTGACCTGTTGCCTCCTCCGTACAGGCGTGGGTCCACACACATGTCCAGCTCAGGGGTGGAATCAATGATCTCCTGAAACTCAGTCCACTCGTCACTGCTGCCCATTCCTGTCAACCCAAACAGCAAATTTTATATTTTTTAAGCATGAATTCAACAACAGAACCATCAGCCTTCTCAGCCTCTCCATCTCCCATGCTGTGTCAAGCAAGCTCCATAATGAAAAACTGTCCCCAAAGATTCCATTGTTCATAAGTGTCCTATTCAATTACAGCCTTTATAGAATAGTGGTTAGTTAATCTTGCCATTTTGATAATACAAAATAAGGCATTTAAGACATTTTTGTCAGACAATAATCAACTATGGTGTATTGTGCTTTTAGCCTTTGTTTACTGTATATTTGCTAGGAATGTGTCTGGAATGTTCCTCAGTATAGGATTAAATTTATATCTAGCATTTATTCAATTACAAGTGTTTTTATTGCTCATAAATGCCTTTTAAACCATGCATTTTAAAGTGAGTGACCTCTCCACAGATCTAACCTGTAGCTTGGTTGGTAGCAACACTTGCAAGTCTCCATTAAAAAAAACAACAACTTGCTAGTCTCCTGGATATAGACAAGTATAAAGCCAGACAGTGGAACATTTTAGTCAAAGCAATATGGACAACAAACAGATAGCAGACCCTCCACCAGAAAAGTTACATAATAAACCTTTAAGCCACTCCTGGTTATGATACTCTATATAGCCATGTCATGTCAAGTAATGTGTCTGTTGTTGTCTAATTGAATAATTAAAGTTGCCTTAGGGCAATGGATGGTATCTAGCTATTGCACTAACTCTGGCATATTTATGTTGGAGCTGCTTGCTGACAGGTTGATTAATATGTACTGCCAAAATCGAATAAAATAAAATACAATAAAATAATCAATTAAATTAATAAATGCTCTCACCAATGCTGACATTCTTGGTCTCCTGGCAGACCTGCACCTCCATGTTGCGGCTCAGCCTCTTGGCCCCTTTGCGGCGGTTCCCTGTGCGCATGTCGAAGTCAGCGTGCGGGGGAAAGCCTTCATTGATGGGGGTGACCGTTGCCGAGGGGACAGAGGAGGTGGGCGTGTTGGACTTGCTTCCCGTGCTGCTGGGTGTGGCGGCCACAGAGTCCGACTCTGACCCGTCCTCCTTGTGGTATAAAAAAGGCTTATTTGAGCGGTATGCAATGAAAAGTGATATTGGTCTAAGCACTGTATCATATTGAGGGCAGAGTATCTAAAAGACAAAAGCGATATTACGTTGAGTTTGTAGGAGACAGGTCCTAACTTGGTTTAACCCTTGTGCATGTTCCTCCTTTGGGGTTCATTTGACCCCAATTTGTTTCTCTTATAACTCAGCCATAAAATAACATATTTTTAGCCCGACTTCAGACTAATGTATTGGTATCAAATTTATTTTAGTTTTTGAAATTTTGGCCAATAGACCTTGTTTTGGTTAAAAATGTGCATTTTTGACCCTCAAAATAGCCTAACTTAAGACTGATGCACTAAATTGCACATTTACCTCACATTTATATATTTAGTGTGAATAGGCCTTGATTATGTAAAAAAAAAGTGCATTTTTATATTGGGGGAGGGGTCTAAATGTAGTGTAGGTGCTGTTTTTGAAAAATGTCAGATTTTTGAATGAAAGCAAAAAGTGATGTTGAAGTTCCAATGACCCCAGCCATTTTCCCGTTCATTTCAATGAGATTCAGTGAATCCTGCTTACATTTCTGTGTTTGGCCTTTCATACCAACTTCATTCAAACTGTAGACTGAGAACGTTTATGAAATATACATCTCATAGGACCTCTTTTACATGAATATTTACTTGATTTTGGATTTAACCTATTTTTTCATAGTTTTAAGGCCCCCAAACCTCTACAAAAATCCAGTGTTTACATATAGCCAAATGGGGTTTTGTCCTCACAAATTCACCTTGCCAAAAATAAAGGATGAAAAATTATATTTTTGATTCAAATTTTTTCATCATCCAGAACAGAGTTTTGATCTTAATTTATCATCTTTGATGAAATTATTGAAAGTTCAGAGCCATTTGACTCGCAGGTAAACAGCTGAAAACCAGCTCATGTTTGGGGCCATGTATGGACAGTGGAACTAGGCTTTGTCTAAAACAGGAACAGGACTAACACAGGAATCAAATATCACACATTTGTGACTGGAGCTTTAGAACAACTAAAAAACAGAGTCAGAGCCTCCTACAGAGACCTGTACCTCCATAAGACAACATGTCCTTTGACAGAGTCCAGGGTCTGTGCTGTTCAGTGCAGTGAAGAACGCTGACATCTGTGCAGCCAGTGACCACTCAAAGTGCTCAAGGGAGTCCATTTTGTTAATCTAATGAGAAATAAAATATAAATGTATAATTAGGCATATATAATTTGAAGATGAACAATTCTACAAAAACAAAAAAACTAAGTTACACTAATAATGGACTGTGATTCTCGTTCACTAAATTGTAGTCAAATGCAAAACCATTTTGAAAAATTTTATATGCATCCCTTCAATAATCCTTCAAAACAGAATTTAGCATCAGAATTTATGATCTTTGATGAAATGATTGACTGTTTAGAGCTGTTTGACTCTGCAGGTAAACAGTAGAAGACCAGCTTGGGTTTGGGGCCATGTTTTTCAAACAGAGCTGTCGAACAGATGAAGCTCTCTGTCCATGGGTTTGAATTGTGTGTTTCACATATTTAGAGTGATATTTGATTCCTGTGTTAGACCTGACTCTGTATTAGACAAAGCCTAGTTCTGCTGTCCATACATGGCCCCAAACACAAGCTGGTCTTCAGTTGTTTACCTGCACAGTCAAATGGCTCTGAACATTCAATAATTTCATCAAAGATGATAAAGATGCAAAACTCTGTTCTGAATGATTTTTGAAGAAATCTGAATCAAAAAGCAGCTTTTTCCAAAAAAAAAGTGGATTTGTGAGGACAAAACATCATTTGGCTATACGTAAACACTGGATTTTTGCAGTGGTTTTGGGGCCTTAAAACTATGAAAAAAAATATAAATCCAAAATCTAGTAAATATTCACGTAAATGAGGTGCTATGAGATGTATACTTCATAAAAGTTGTCAGTCTGGAGTTTGAATGAAGTTGGTATGAAAGGCCAAACACAGAAATGTAAGCAGGATTCACTGAATCCCATTGAAATGAATGGGAAACTGGTAGGATCATTGGAACTTCAACATCACTTTTTGCTCTCATTAAAAAAATCTGACATTTTTCAAAAACAGCACCTACACTACATTTAGAACCATCCCACCTTCTAATTCAGCAAATAATTTTGTCAAGTAGTCATATAATGTCAAAAATGCACTTTTTTCACATAATCAAGGCTTATTGGCTCTAAATATATAAATGTAAGGTACCGTAAATGTGGTATCAGTGCATCAGTCAGGCTAAACATAGAGCCCAAAATTATACAAATATGTTATTCTATGGCTGAGTTATAAGAGAAACAAATTGGGGTCAAATTGACCCCAGAGGAACTTCAACATAACTTTTTGCTCTCAGTCAAAATAATAAAAAAAATAATAATAAAAAAATGTTTCAGTAAATTTTGACTTGGCAATTCACCAAATAGTGTTTGTCAAGTACAGTGATGGAAATTAAGAGTTACAGGACATTTTAGGGGGCAAAATGCACATTTTTAACTAAAACAAGGTCTATTGGCCAAAATAAATAAAAAAATATATAAAATAAATTTGATATCAGTACATTAGTCTGAAGTCAGGCTAAAAATAGAGTGCAAAATTATAAAAATATGTTATTTTATAGCTGAGTTATAAGAGAAACAAATTGGGGTGAAACTGACCCCAGAGGAACTTCAACGCGACTTTTTTTCATAAAATCCTCATTATACAATCACATTTTTTCAAATTTTAGAGTTTTTCCAGAGTTCTGCTGTGACAAAGTTGCTTTTGGGGTCATAAATGACCCCAGGACAGCACAAGGGTTAAATGACACAATAATATTCTAAAATGCCTATAGTTTAAAATTGAGCCGGAGGATGGGTCAAAAGGTCAAAAGTATTATTTTTTCACAATAGATCTACCATGGAGTTAGCTCCATCTGAACTCTGAAAATTATAGAACATGCATGCAACCTAAGATTTAGTCCTGAGACAGATAGCAAATCACATTCTTGGATCATATAGTTTTTTCCTCAATTTATAAAGTCATTAGGTTTTCACAAGCTCATAATTTGCTGTCAAAAAACAGATGTCCACCTCTTGTGCAGCACATTACATTTTATACCAAAGCTATAGAAGCATCACTGGCCATATGTCAGTAAGAAGCAAAAAAATAACACCATAAAATGTAATTTAAAAAAATGCTTGGAAAACAGACTAAAAGCTACATAAGACTAACATAAAAAGGGACACCAAAGAACACCAACAGCCACACTCAAATTCTCCAAAACACTGTGGACAAAAAAGCACCGCTGCTTGCTTGGGTCAACATACTCTATCTTTAACATAGCTTTAACATATTATATTTACATTATTATTATCTTAAGAATGACACAAGCAGGCACAGGTTATGGGGAGTGGCGTTCAGAACCTCACTCCCTCTCACTGCACACTGTCAGCGGACTGCATGGAGGCGCTACACAGGCACGGTCCCACCTGATAGGCACAGCTGAAGGTGTCACTGCCGACCTGCCAGATGTCTTTGGCGGGCACGGTCCTAGCCCCCCCGAGACCCCCACGTACCATGCCTTCGCCGGTGGGGTACAGGCTCAGCGAGGGAGGCCGGTCCGCTTTGCTGCTGCGACAAACGGAGAGAAAAGAGCAGTGTTAGTGGGACAAAGTGCTATTGGTCACTTTAAGTCATTAGCAAACTGCTAACTTGCAATGCAAAATCAACATTACTTGCAGATAAATCCAACTTGATTTCTAAAGATAGAAACTACCAATCAAAGGTTTGGACACACTTTTTAATTTAATGTTTTTTTTTCCTTTATTTTCATTACTCTTTACATTGTAGATACTCATAAAGGCATCAGAACACACATGGAAGGGAATGTAGTAGACAAAAAAGTGAAATAACTCAAAAACATGGTTTAGATTTTAGATTCCTCAATACAGCTACCCTTTGCTTTTATCACTGCTTTGCACTCTTGGCATTCCACTATTGAACCCTGATAAGACACACCTGTGAAGTGAAAACCATTTCAGGTGACTTCCTCATGAAGCTCATTGAAAAAAGGCCAGAGTTTATAGAGCTGTCAGCAAAGCAAAGGAATCTTTGAGCTTTGGGGAATCTGAATTTAAAATATAAAACATATTTAAGAGTTATTACAGTTTTCTTTGCAACTCTATTCTATACATATTTACTTCACATATTTGATTTCTTCAGTATGTATCTACAATGTGGAAAAAGGTAAACATAAAGAAAAAACACTGAATGAGAAGGTGTGTCCAAACTAAGTCACTGTGACAAAATGAAACATACTTGCATGGAGCTGTTTAATAATAATAAAATACACATGCACAATTCCAATAAAATACATAGTAATATAGTAATATATAGTAAATATACTGTTGCATTGGTCAATAAACACATGTACATGGCATTAAGTAATTTTGCATTACACTGGACAAGAAACAATTTTTGAAGCAAGTGTATAAGTGATAGCAGTGCCCGTAAATGCCTTGTTTGAAGTATCGCACAAAAAGTGAATTACAGTCAAATTAACCATTCAGGTGTAGAACTAAGTACATTTCTGATGGATAGCATGGATTAGCATTTTAATCTAGATTAGCATTATTATCTGGTTATCAGGAAAATCCCCCAAAAACATATTGACACTGATAATATTGCCCACCCCTATTATGAAGTATATTATCCCGTTTGTTTAAAATGATGTGATGACATGGTAAGTCTATATTACAACAGACAGAACACACAGTCAAGCAGGTCACACAGATGAGGAAGAACAAGCGGGCAAAACTGACTCAACTTACTGATTTCACAATGCTTTTAGAATCCTGAGTTACTTTAATACAAATGCTGGGGCAAGCATGGTTAACTGATAACATAACAGGCCAATTCAGGTTTAAGGAAAAAAGGCTTAGGGACAGTATTGGGGCCAGGCTAAATTTACCTTTTCCTCCACTTATGGCGTTGACTGTGCACACGACAGCACATAGAGTGAGTGAGCCAGACATATACGTTATTAGACAGTGACCAGAGAGAAGCATGCAATGACAAACAACAAGAAGTACTACAAACATGTAATCTAACATGTTAGCAAGCACAGATGATACAATATAGGGTGTAGAATTTGGGGATTAAAATGAAATACTGGTAACACTATAATAAATACACTTTAACTGACCTTAATAAAGCATGAACACTGACTTAATTCATAATGAACCAATATTTTATTAAGAATGATTCTGGCTTAGTAACTACCGGACCTGTACCTAATTTTTTTCTATGTATTTGTCTTGCCCCAGTACGGAGACATTGTATAAGCAGCTCTTGAGGTCAAAATAAGTCCACTGTGTACTCTCTGCATCTAATTATACAGCGTTTTCTTGTCAGATAATCAGGAAATGCACTGTTAACGTGCTAGCATTACCGTGATGGCAAATCCTTGCTCTGGCCTCTGAAAGTTGTGAAATTTCTTATAAATTCTTTGCGGCAAATAATCAGGATGCTCAAAATGCTTATAGAGGTATTATAAAGCATTTTATTGTCTGACAATCAGAAAGTGTGCGTTAGCATGCTAGTTGTTTTTAGCATTACCGTGACGGCACTCTGGCCTCTGAAAGTTGGGAAAAGCATTTATAAACTGAATAATTAGGATGCTCGGAATGCATAAGGTAAGTAAGAAATAACTTTGGACCACTGTAAACCATTTAAAATGAACTAGCGTTCTGTTTTTCACGTTTTTAAGAAAAATCTGGTACTGTACCTTCAATTAATACCCTAACTCCTAACCTTCAGATCTTAATTAAGTAATTAAGCCTGAATCATCTTAATAAAGTATTTATTAATTTTGAATTAAGTCTTTATCAATGTAATTCTTTATTATTGCTAATTAAAGTGTAGTAAGTGGTACCAAATTACTGGATGTATGTATGTATCTACAGACAGTTACAGGCTGTGTTCAAATTGGACTTTTAGTCTGAATTTTATTGTAGTGTGCACAAGTGTGAACGCAACCCTAATCTAACGAAAAACATTCAAGACAAAGCAACATTAACACTGACAGGGTTAATTATGATATTATGTTAAAAAGAGGTAAAATAGCTTACGTTCGTCCGCAGCCAGTGCCCTCTGATTGGCTGTTGCTTCCTGTCTGTTGCAGTTTGGACCGTTCTATGTGCTCCACGTAGGTTTGGATCATCTGTGAGGGTGCAGTTAAATAGTTTGAAGTTAAATGAAACAGCAGTGTTTTAATCTTAGCTAGTTAGTAGTTAGTTTAGTTCTTCGTCCTTTTCTTTAGTCTCTTTGCAAGCAAATCTAATAAACTCAAACACACTCTGTATATTGGTCCCCAGCTACATTTTTACTTAAAGGAATATCCATCTTATTCCGGAAGTTGCTGTGGGCACTGCCATCACTATTTAGGTTGTATTATTTTGCATGGGGCTGCTGATCTTGGCAGCAAATAAGTTCTATATGGACTACAAAGCCGTTTTAAAGCCTCCCAGAGAATTGGTGCATTGTTGGTTTGTTGTTGCACATAAATATTGAACATTTGACACAAATCAACCTACTTTATATCATATTCTAGTGGCAAAGCTTTTCAATTGAATTGAATGGGATTCCCACTTAACCGGAAGTGCCACCACAAAGAAAGTGTGGTTTAGTAGCATTTACAACAAAAGTGGGCGGGGTGGAATAAGGTCAATTATGTAACTTTTCTGGTGGAGAGTCCGTCACCTGCTTCTTTCTATGGAATATTTCACATTATGCCATTTAACTTATCTATTTCCATGGATACAAGCAGGTGACACCATTAGGCCAAGTTAACGCTGTAAGAAAGCATCTTTTTCAAGGTAGTTTTGACCTATAAAAACACCTATACCACCTACACCTATTGAATAAATACAAGGATAGATTTTAATGCCGTGCTGTGGAATATTTTAGGAAAAGAAATAACACCTCCACAGAGAAAAGCAGGTGGTCGACCATCTACCAGAGAAGTTACATAGTGTAACTTTAATTTGCACATATTTTCTGCTACTATTATTATTACTAGTCTATCCTCCCTTTGTCATTAAGATTTTTATGTAGTATTTTTTGAGCTACCGTGTCCAAGTACAAGCTATACTCTTACCTCAGTGTGGCGTTGGTGCAGGGCGTTGTACTCTTTCTTCATGTCGGATTCTCGCTCCTCCAGTCGTGTGACTTGTGGACAGAGGACAATCAAGTACAAAATTATAAATACAATATATGTTTTACTATCAGGAAGAATATCCATGTATCTATTATATCAAAATAATAAAATTATTGGTAAACTGACTCTGGTCACAGTAGTTCTTGGACTTGAGCTCCAGCTGTTTGGACTGCAGTTCCAGAGACTCCACCTGCACCTGGAGGTCCTTCTTCTCAGCTTCCAAGGCATCCTCAAACTCTATGAATTTCTGGTAAGAGACAGAAGAGGAATAGGTTAAAATGTGAAGTACATATTTTGTTCTTAAAGTTGTATTCAAATATATGTAATTTGGGTTATTAATAGTTAATAATTAGTTATTAATATTATCTATTAATATTATCTATTGTGGTGGGTAATATTGATAAAAATTCATATATATTAGTTAATTTACACTACTGGTACTGTTCAGGTTTAAGTAGCACACACAAAGTGAATAGACTTTTTTTTTTAATCAGTATCTTTTTTGTGTGTCTCTAAAAATACACATTTGATAGCATATTTAGACTCTATTAATTACAACATTAAACATTCAAATTTACAGTATATTTATTGGATAAAAAGGTCCATTATTTTGGTTGTTTGCATATTTAAAAACAACAATATGGTTATTCAGATATTATGTAATTCAACATACATGAAGCTAGTGTTTTGATCGCAAAAAGCACTGGCTATCTACTGATCATAATGAATTTGTGTATTAGAAAAAAATATTTGAATGGTGACATCTATGCAGTACTTTGCATCACATGGATCATCATATCTTAAGGACATGTTTACAAAGTTAGCAAATTAAAGCTAGCAAACAGACCACCGCTTAGTTTCCCTTTAAATTGTCTTGTTTAAGTATGTGTTTTTTAAGCTTTTCACAATGACATTCTTTCTCAGTGCAGCAAAAGAGCCGACTGGTAATTCTGTAATCCTCTGGCTCCAGAACAACCCTGGAAGTGGTACTATGAAGCAGCAGATTTACAACACGCACACTGGCAACTTCCTTGGTACTACGAGAAACCAATAGTGTCAATAATTTGTCTGGGAATATAACAAAAATGAATGTGATACTGTCAGATAAGATTATGCTGGCAAGCTGTGCTTGGTAAATATTGGAACAAATATATAGCAAATATATAGAATCCATATTGAAAAATGAGAGACCACTTTTTTTCAAACAAATTATGAAAATGTGTTTACAATATTCAAAAGGTTGAATGTGTTGGCTGCATTATCTACTCCTCCTGATTTGGCCCTGGTTTAGTCCAGATGTAGACTGGGTTTGAATCTGTTCTAATCCTGGTTTACTTCCAGGTTTAGTCCCAATTTTGACAAGTTATGTCACCATGTTTTGGTTCTGGGTTAGTCTTGTTAAAAATGTATTTAGCCCAATTTAGCCCGTTATTTTTATTTTTATATCAATCTTATTATGTTAAACTGTACATTAAAATACAACAAAAATACGTACAGCAATATTAAACATCATAATGTTTTAAAATGTATTCTGTGCTCTTAAAGCCTTATGGACTGGTGTACAGTGGTCACAACAAGCCATTACCTCCTATTTCCGTGTTAGACCCACTTAATGCAGATGATCATATATGAGTCATTGGCAGAGACCTTCTGGTGACACAAATAGAAATCACACTTGGAGAGAGTGTCAAAGCTGGTAAATCTGCCATCTTGTTTTAGCTATGTGTGAACATTTGTGAAAATAAATGGGAGCATATTATTAAACAGTAATCTGCCAAGTCCTATAAGAAATACTTTCAACGTTGCAAACTGAAATCAACACTTACAATGTCGATTTCAATTTGCAAAATATCACATTGCTTAATAGGTCATAACATGTTTTTTGAGGAAAAAATGTGTACATTAGTAA
Organism: Periophthalmodon schlosseri; assembly: GCA_000787095.1. Lineage (NCBI taxonomy): Eukaryota > Metazoa > Chordata > Actinopteri > Gobiiformes > Gobiidae > Periophthalmodon > Periophthalmodon schlosseri. The sequence continues at coordinate 17,456 of JACM01051239.1, forward strand.
TTTTTCAGATTTTTTTTTTTTGCAAATACACATTTACACTTGAGAATAGACTGATGGATTGACTAAAAATATAAAATCACATCTTTGGAAAATGTCAAAACTACACAACAATCTATTTTTAGGCCTGCATCAAAATTTTAACCGTGAGTTAAGAAGATATTTCAAAATGAACTGTTGGCCGGCCCCGCCTACTTAGTCCCTTCTTTCACTCATTGTTGAACCATGACAGAGAAACATTTGTTTGGGATAGTGAAAAGCTGTCACCACGTGGTTCCCGTCCCAATGTATCTTGGATACAATTATCTGTCCCTGGTAGTTGCTTCCTTATGATCCTCGTCCAACAAAATGCCCTTTAGAATGTATAAGCGTCATTTTCATTTTATTCCCAACATATATCTGCTTTCACAATATTGAAATTTTAAATCAAAATGTTACGGTTGCTTTAAGTATTCTGCAGATTACATATCATCTTATACAAGACTCATTTATAAAAAGTGATATTTTGACTTAATTATTTAATGGTTCATCTCTACAAGATACAAACAACCTCTTACACAACATGGCAGGGAGCTGTGTGTGTGTACCATTAGCTGGGGTCTAATAACCTTGTAACATGAGCTGTTTCTTTCTTGTCACTGTGGAGGAGGGTGTGTGATTGTTTTCCTTCAGATGCAGATTCTCTAACTCTCACTGGGCCTTTGTACACCCTGATCCCTCTCTCACTCCTATGATAGCCATACAATTCCATTCTAAATCTGTCTGTCTGTTTCTCGTCTCATACCAAATAATCAGGTTATGTTTTTTTTCATACTATTGATTTACTGAGATTCCATTTCCGGGATCTTGTCTGGCAACTGTTTTTGGTATACATTTGTTCCTATTACAAGTGTTTTGTTGTGTTTTGTGTCATGTTGGCATTAGTATATTCAATACCGACTTTGATACCAAAAATAAGTTTGTAAGTTTAAGCCTACTTATTTGTGATTATATAGAAAAAAAATGTTTAGGGCTTTACCTAATATTAGGGTAAAAACAGGTTTCATGTGCCACAACTTGATAATATCAGTGGTAAGCATTATACCCCCAAAGATTAATGGTCCTTGTATGGTAAATTTACTTTCTATGCAATGTGTTTCACATCAAGAACATAGCTGGAGTTGTGTTTTCTTCACCCATGTTTGAGTGATCCTGTTATTAAACTTCAGAACATGAAACACTTGATTCAGTGATGTCATTAAGTGATATTCCAGAAAGTGTTCCTCTGTGTTCTTTAAGTGCAGACACCTTTATAAAACTTATTCTAATCCTCATGCAAATTCATCGATCAAATAATCTACCCACAACTTTGAAGCTATGGCAGATTAAGATAGCTCCAGTTCAGTTCACTTCCTAACCCTTAATACCTAAGTGACTGGCCAAATGGTGTTCAAAAAGTCCCCAGAAATGCTTATTATTCGTGGGTTTCAAACAATTCCTTCCTGATTTGAAGGACTTTGTGAGGATCCATAAAGGCCTTTCCCCATTCAAAAGATATAATATTTTGATTTGGATTGCTTGATTGCTATGACTATGGAGAACAGCAGCCAAACTTTTTAGATGGATGACCAATCACATTACTTCAGTCACCTATAGTTAATTGTGTTTCCTTTAATAGTGATCCTTAAGTTATCCTTTATTAACTTGTTTACATCTTATTTTACTATATGTAAAATAAGACAGAATAATAAGTTGGTTAAACGTAAACAATTGAGGGTGTATTTACTACTTTGCATAGATATTACTGTGCATTTGCATATGTATAACACTTGCAGTATTTCAGTTTTAGCACTTTGCACCATATAGGCTACTTCTGTGTTATCAGCAACTTTATAGACTTGTTCTCATTGCAAACATATGAGCTATGTAACATAAGATTTCTATTTTCTAACATGCACTGTGTCAACTAAGCATATGTGTTCTCAAAGGACTGTCCGGGTAGGCCTAGTGTGTACATGCTGACCTTTATATGGCCTTTCTAATTGATTACTGTTTGCATTTTGGACACAGCTGAATACATTGACCCCTTTAGAAAATTGGGTGAAATTGATTGCTTTGAGATAAATAATAAGTCCTAAAAATGTATTACAGTCTAACTAGACATGCATATGACTATAAGATAACATTATAACATAGCACTGAACTTATGTTCAACTACAGTGGCTAATATGTTTACATGCACACAAATAAATCTGATCATCATCTGATTTCTGGAGTTTGGATCCAAATTTGAGTAATCTAATTACTTTCTGATTGTTCACACCTGTGCAGGTTTTGTCATTCAAATTATGCAAAAAAAAAAAAGGCAAACTAATGTGGCAAAGACAAAAAAAAAAAAGTTGTTTTAAAATCTATTGTAGGCCTACTTTATCTAACAGCAGTTATTCTAAAATGGGTCGTTTTTGATTATCAGATTTCATTGGTGCATATAAACACACCAAAATTAGATATAGCCTAATTATTGCATTACCTTATTATTCAAGTTCGCCGATTTTGACTGGCCATGTACCCAGTGTGAGACATTTTAATTAAGCTAAACAAATCAATGTTACAGGTGCTACCAAGTCATGTGCATTGGTCCATGTGATGCCTTGACTTTATACTGACACAGCTGGATGCGGGATGGAGATGCGAGCCGAGGCCTAGTCATGACAGCGCTGTGTACACCCACCTCCTCCGCCTGTTTACGCAGCGCCTTCTCCCGCTCATACTGGGTGATGAGCTGCTCGTTGTCCTCCTTGAGCAGCTCCAGCTCCACTAGGTGCTCCTGGTTCTCCGTGAGCACCGCGTCCAGATTCTCCAGCACGTTGACCACCAGCGGCATCAACTCCTTCACCACCTCCTCGTCGTAGCTGCGGATGAGGCGCTCGAACTCGCGGTAAATGGTGCTAGCCAGGCCCGACACCCGCTCCGACATGACAGTCCCGGAGCCGTAGTCGTCCTGGTACACCACCTCGTCTAACTGGAGGTCCATCATGTTGGCTACCTGCTGGGGTGTGCAAAGCCAGGGAGAGGCGCGCAGTTAACAGGCCTGAAAGCAGCGAGTGTCACGGGCTGTGGATGGGGGTTTCCGCGGATGGATAGGCGACAGGATCAGGTCATATTCAGGAGTGACAGGCTAGCGGCGGAATAGGTACAGCTGCGGCAAAGCTGGATACTGTACCACGGTCTATCTGAAAGTAGAAGCTGTTATTCCCGCACAATTTCACGGCACTGAGTCCATGTCTCGGAACCAAACGTCTTCGTCGATATTGCACCTGCCCCTCAGCTGCAGCCATGGACCCCAGCCATTACTGGCGGAGAAATAAATAAATAAATAGATAAATAAATAGGTATTGTCCTCACTAAAGCACGAGGCCGCTCCTAATGCGCCGCTTGGTCCATGTTTCCTTTCCTCTTGTAGCGGGCAGCTGATGCCGCCGGGCCCGGGTTGATGGTGCGAATGCCCCGCTGTGGGAGAGGCTCACCACGGCTTCAGATGGAGACGCCTGCTGACCCACTCTCTGACGTCACACCGTCTGCAGCTAGCGTCAATGCGTCAACGCGAGGGTCAAATCGGAAGTGCTTCTAATCAAAGGGTGTTTCTCAATTACCAGGACCCTTCTTCCAAAGACCACTTTGTAGCACTCCTCCAGAGTCAGCTCCTCCAAAGCAGGGCAAGTGTCCTGCTCACACCGTTGAGTTTAACAGTCGCAGATAAGGCGTACGTTTCAGCAAAACATTCATTTTATTTTGAAAGGAATACAGAAGTCTCATTTTTGCAATTGACAGTTCCCGATCTGCAGGGTTTTTTTTTTGTTTTGTTTTGTTTTGACATTGAACCGTACGCAAGACTCAAGTCTTGTTGAATGAGCCAAAAATGTTTAGTTGAAAACGAGTCATGCATGGTCCCTGGTTCCCCCTTTACCCAAATTAGCTCAGGAGGATGACAGACCATTATGAATCATCAGTAAACGATGGTCTGTTTGGCTGCTTTTCTTCACCTTTTCACTAGGTGGCAGTGCTACACAACATTCTCCAATACATTTCAGGATATGCAATAATCCTATTAACTAGATGTAAACACCACAATATCAAAATCAGAACAACTTTATTGCAACTTACAGGATTCTTTCTGCTGTGTTCATTGCTGACCAGACAAACACTACTGGGCAAGGTAGCACCTAAAAACCATAAATGTGTAATACAGTCTGTGGGAATGAATAAAAAGTCCATTGGATATCAGGCGGTCAAAGCACTGTCTTCAGCCGTTTTAATTTAAAACATAAACAAAGGCCTACCTCATGCGATAACTCACTTTTTCAAACAAAGCAATGAGAACAAAGCAGAAAACTACCTGCACAATATATTCAGATAAAATATTACAAGTGGAATTGTTTTTGATATTTGGATGCGATTGCGATTGATTTGTCAGTTTGATTTTTGGGCTTCTCTTTGAAACATTTGGCTCATTAGCCATTTTAATCTACAGCATAATCAAAAGGAGTACATGGATGTTTTAGTAAGGCCACTGGCTAAAATGTATTCAGTTAAAGTAGTAACTTGCACATAGTTTTCAATCTGAAACATTGGAATATTTAGCATTCATTTAGCAAATCCTAAGGCAAAATTGCATATCCTTTAACAATTTGACACATCACAATATTCACCTGGGATACTGTTGCAAAACCATTACATCACAATAGTGCAGTTGATTGAAAACACATCTGTATTGAATGGTAGGCTGCTGCTTATGTATAATTAATGAACAAGGCCTTAGTAAGAGACTTAAGTGCGAGCGGTTGAGGCAAACAAAGGTAAAACTCCTGCGATGTTAAGATGATGAGATAACCGTTGAGAGGTGGACGTTGGAATGAAAGAAGGCTACAGACAAACAATCAGGCAGGAGCGGTGAATTTAGAGGCAATCAATAGAACACAACACTGGACTTTCCTCCTGGGGGATTGAGGACCCTGTTGTGGGAGCGAGGTTTGGGTCCGAGATGGGGCTCGTGATTCTTCAGGGAGGCCTCATCAGTCACAGCGGGGGCAGCGGTCTTTGGCTCAGGCACAGATGAGACTGGAGGCACCTCTTTGGCTGGCTCTGGTGCTGGGGCCGGGGCTTCTGCCTTCGCCTCAGGCTGGCTCACTATGGGCTCAGGTGCTGTGACAAAGAAGACTGTCAAACGTAAAGTTAAATGTATGATATATGATAAAATAGGGGTCATAACTTACCTGGTGACTCTGGTCCAACTTTTAGATTGTCCTGGAAATAGAGAATGACTCAAGAATCTTACAAATGAAACTTTCCAGTTGAAGCACTATGAACATAACATCAAGTTGGTTTGGAAGACTATGGTTGCAAAATAAACATTCCACATCATGGCCAAAAATAAACTACAGTGCCAAACTGAATAGAGACTGTCTATTTTTGCAAAATGCTGGGGCAATATTTATATCTTATCCCACTGTGGGACAAATACGTTTTTGCACCATACCTTTGGCTTATTGGGGTGGCTCCGACTGGGGCTTTGAACTGGTGTAGAGTCTGCTGACCCAAATATGTTGACACTTGTGGGTCCACCTGGAGGTACGGGTTTCTGAGGCTGAGCTGGAGGTTCAGGTTGGCCAAATATATTACTTGTCTTCCCACCTAAAGGACAGTAAAAAGGGTAGCAATTCATGGTAAACTACTGGGTGTAATCAAGAATGATTCTACTACAAAAACACATTAAATATCACCTGGAGGGTTTGAGCGTTTGGCAGAACTTTGAGGCTCCTCAGGAGGAGCAAACACTGAAGAGGCCATCTTGTTGGGCTTTCTTTGAGCTGAGACATCTTCTTCATATCCACCAAAAAGATTACTAGACCCACCTCCAGGAGGCCTCAACACCCTGCAAAAAATGTTGTGGTTATAATAACTATTATATATAACATTTATTATCGTCAAATAATATGTGAAAAACAGTCCAGCCGTGTAATATAGAACAAGTTCATTTATCACCAGTAAACTGAAGGACCAACTTGTACTGCGCAGCTTTGACCAACAACATGTAGCAGGTCAGTGTAGAGGCCACGCAGAAGGCGCCACACGTCACGGCTCTTTGGCTAATGTTAATTGGGAACAGGCATTTAAAAGGTAAGGCAAAAGTGCACCCAAATATTCGGTCACATTTGGTTGCAGAGTGTATTTGACTGAAGTGTTCAACGTGTACATTTCAAGTAAACACGTTAATTCCCTGTGATGGGATTAACGCGCACATAAAAACATGACTTTTGAAGCGTTTTACTTCCGCAACAGACAACGCCTGCTCAGTTAACGCTAGCGTTGGGCTAAAGCTAGTTAGCACTTTGCGAGGAAGTTTACTTGAGCTTGTTCAGGACATCAAGGTAAAAGTAGATACAAACAAGTTATTCCCCTTCAACCGGACTTATACTAATACTGAAAGCGCTGCTGTTAGATAAACGACGAACTCTAACATCTCACGATATTCTCGTGAGACTCGCTTACCAAGTATTATAGCAACGCCACCTAGACAAATGTTTATTACCCATTACCTCGAGCTCGGCTTTGCTCCGGTATCCAGCCCCTGAAACATATTTGTCGAAGTCATCTTGGCTTTTTATGGAGCTTAAGTTTCCACGAACTCCTGCCAGCTAGACCCCCAGCTCCTCCAGCGTGTGCCCGACTGATCAGCACTCCGAGGAATGTCCGCCCAACGGCCACAGAGGAATATAACCGGAGCTCCTCCAATCACCGAGAGCCCGAGAGGAGGTGCGCTCGATCTGTGATCTGCAATCGCCCGGGAGCTTGCAAAAAATTGTTCCGGGCTTCAAAAACGGAACATGGAAAAAGAAACGTGTATATTTAATAATCCCCAATACTACGACCAGTCTATGCGACCAATATGCAAAAATATAATCTACTTGGTACTTCCTAAAAACTGTATGAAGTCGTAATTTACTTTTTTTCTTGGGACTGACTTATGAGACTAAATGAAATTATTATCTTGGTTGTATAACAATGTAACCTTTGGCATATATGGGTAAAGTCCGTCTTAAATCCCGACATCCTTCAATGGAAATTCTTTTAAAATCAATGACAAAGTTGAGAGCTTTGTCCCCTTTAAAAGAAATAAGGCAACGATTGGTCTTTTGAAACATGTTGATGATAATAATTGGTTTTAGAGTCTATCAATCATATGAGTAAGTCCCACCCCCTTACCGTTTGAGCCAATGGTATAGTTTGTTTTCGAGTCGTAAAAGGCGTGGCCAAAGCGCGTGGAGGCTCTGCAGGAACTGTCAATGCGCGAACCCAAAGCTACTGTCACAGCGCGATGCTAGTGCGGGCCTCGTCTGAATTTACACTTTTACTTCAGGTAATCGTAGAATCGGAGCATATCTACTTAAATTAAACATGTTAAACTTTGCCAATGTAGTGTTTATATCTTCTATTGTAGCGCTAGTTAGTAATAAATATACAAAAGGAGGTATAGCTATGCTAAAGTAGTGTCCAAGCTGCACTTCGAGCAGTCACTCTATGGCCTAAAACTGTACTAAAAGGTTATGGTACTTTGAGTGGAGAAACAAAGTGATGAAACCAAGTTATATTAATAGAGTTTAAGTGTGTCTAACATTCAAAAATATTTCAGTAAAATGAAAGAGATCGACCCCCAATAAGATTTCTTAAATAAGATCAATCTTTGCCAAATAATACTCCTATCTATAACTGCAGTATACTTCTGAACAAGCTTTAGCTACTTGGGGAATAGTTTGGTGAATTAATGTAGGCATAAAGTAAATTAGTAGAGGTTTTTGTTATGATGTTTTTTATTTCTTAGGGATTCTTCTGACTGCATTTTTCCCCTTGAATGCATTGTTAGTTGACAGATTTATGCATTACTTTCTTCTACATGCATTTAATACATGTGAATGTCACACCAGACCACATGCAAATATGTGTGTACATTTCAACAAAAACATATAGGCTGTTAAGATAGTGTTGCAATTGGTGGTCGTGATTTGTGTGATTATTATTTTAATGGTTGCAGGACTGTGTGGGAAACACAGCACTAAGACACTAAAAGGCTCCATTGAACAGGGTTTAATCAAAGTATCTGCTCGTCTATATAAAGCAGTCTAGCACATAAGGGCACCAACATAACGTGCAACATTTTGGGTGTATATAGTCATGCATGGATATGTGTTATTTATTTTAGATTAATGGTGAAAATGAGCTGTTGAGTAATGTTGTTGCTGATAGAAAACTGTTGAACTGCGCAGAGTTGAGCTCAGTCGAGTCTGGAACAAGGAGAGGGCAGAAAGCGGAGATATTGCTCTAGGTTTTATTATGCTTAATTTGCTCAATATCTGTCTACCAAACCGGTCGGATCCATGGTGAAGAGAAAGAAAACGTCGTCTATTACAGATGAGCATGAATTTGGGTAAAATTGCCACTGAAAGAAATACTTTATTTAGAGGTCGAAATCACCGAGCGATTGTCGTTGTCGTTTCTGCAGGGCGCTCCACTGAAAAGTGTTCGCATTTGAATTTAGTTCAAATCCTCTCTCACATCTCCTCACTTTTTGTAGAGAAACACATGCGTGGACACAGCAGTTAGTTTGTAAAATGTGTTTGCCTCTGAATATGATTTATTTGGATACGTTAAATTCATATTTTTGGTGTTGTTTTGTCGGGACCAGAGAGGGGATTTGAAACAAACAGCGGCGGCCATGTTGAGACACAGCGAACGCTGTCTTTAGAAGTTAATTTTGGCCATTGCTTTGCTCATAACATGACAGTTTGTGTCTAAATATGTTTGGCAGCATGACCACGGGCTCTAGGGAGGGGATCGGTGTCGATGAGGGCAGGAATCCGTCTAAAAATCCCGAAGGTTGTGACGAGGAGGAGAGCGGAGAGCAGGCGAGCGAAGAGCACAGTACAAAGGGAGACGACGGAGTGGAAAGTCTTAATCCATCAGCAACTGCTCTGAACCTCGGTCCAGCTCCCGTGCATCCCGCGTCTGAGCCGAACCGAACCGGACACAGCGCGGCCCAGCAGCCACATGCTCCAGCCGAGACCACGCAAACGTGCCCAGACCAACATCATTTTCTACGCTCAAGCGTCCGACCTCCAAGCAAACGCATACGGAAGGATTCAGTGGGCACGACCATCAATGGACATGGCGGGGCAAAAACGAAAGGTAATGCAGGTGACCCATTCACTGAGATGACCATGTGTGATGATGACAGTGTGTAATATGTGAGAGTAAGGGGCATATTATTATGTGCAAACTGGCGCTCTGTAGCAGTGCTTTTCTGCTCCCTGTGGGCCGCCAGCAGCCCCAATTCTCAGTACTCACCTACTCAAACTTTGAACAACAACTCTCTGTAATGTCCAGAAAATGATGATTACCCACACTGGAATTTACTCAGCATTTCATTTATATTATTTTGTCAGACCACTTCATAATCTATATTTTGACTTTTAAAAATTATTATTATTAATGATTAATTATTTGGCCTACATAGTAAGCACTGACTAAATCTAAATAGTTTTGATAAGTGATGCTCATATTATGTTCTTTAATTGCTATAGGCTTTTATTTGTGCAGTCTTCCACAAATCCTCCACCTTGTGCCTTGTAAACCCAAAGCCAATCCAGGGTAGCATCATTATATGGGCCCGTTGAACCTCACATGCGTGTTTGTTGCTATAGCAAAACAAATTTGCTATAGCATATATGTGATATATATGCATGTGTTTGTGTGTTGTTCAGGTGCAGAAAATGGCTCTACCCAAGTTGCAATGGGACAGTCGGGGGCTGCGTCCAGTTCCACAGGAGCGTCCAAAGCATCCAAGGGTCAGGCGTCTGTGGAGAAGGACGAGGGGAACCAGAAGCGCGCCCGACGTCAGTGGGAGTCCTGGAGTGCAGAGGATAAGAACAGCTTCTTTGAGGGACTCTATGAGGTAGCGGGAAGAACTTTTTCAAATTGTGCCCTAAAAATGTAACAAACTTTATATTCATCATGTTTTTGATCTCCAGTATGGGAAAGATTTTGAGGCTATCCAAAACAATATTGCAATGAAATACAAGAAGCGGGGCAAACCAGCAAACATGGTTAAGAACAAGGAACAGGTTCGACACTTCTACTACCGCACCTGGCACAAGATTTCCAAGCACATTGATTTTGCCAATGGTGAGTCCTCTTTTGGTTTGTTTGGTTTGTTGTGTAATTGTACAATTTCTATTTGTAATGTAGTATACTAGGTTAGGGAGTCTGGGTTGAAGATAAAGAATGAGATATGCTTTATCCTTTACCTAAAGGGACTGTCATGTTATCTTAAAGCAGCATGTGCATACTGCGTGCTGGTTGCTATAGTGACAATGTATTACTCCACAGTGTATTCGCGTGCGCTGAAAAAATCCTCTCAAGAACTCTATGGTCTCATTTGTTATGCAGAGCTCCGCAAGAAAGTTGGTGGAAGTAAGTAGAGGCTATATCATTGTAAACTGGATTATAATCACTTAAATGGGACAAAGCATGTTCTAACCAACTGTGTGTCTTGTGTTTTCTTTGTTAGTGATGGATGATAAGAACGTGGCAAAGCTCAATGAACTCATTCAGCAAGGGTATGTTGCTGAACAGTAACAAACATTAGGAATAGAATTTACAATTTGCTCATATGCAAAGATATAATGTGATTTTATTTGTTTCTTTTTGTTTAATAAACAGGGCTACAACCGTGCGCTCCAAGGGGAGGAACTTGAGGATTAAGGCACCAATGTGCCGAGCCCTGAAGAAACTTTGCGACCCAGAAGGTAAGGGAGTTAAAGAAATCCTGATTAAATTAACTGAGCTTGGTCCTCATGCATATTTTGTATGCTTCAGATGCAAATGTAAATATACATGCATTTAGTTCACATCACAGTGCGCATCAATGTGTGAAAAACGGCACACAATGCAAGTGTGAGAATCACCATAGTAACTTTGTAGAGGAGCAAGTGAGGAGTAAAAACAAGTGCTTAAATGCTCAAATACATTGTACTGTCCTGTATAATGTAGCAGGCATGTTGAGCTTCTAAAGCTGATGTATGTTTGCAGGTGTGAGTGATGAAGAGGACCAAAAGCCTGTGCGCCTCCCCCTGAAGATGGCAGTAGAGCTGCAGCCCCGCACCTCCTACTCCTGGGCCCGTGTGCAGAGCCTGGCACACAACCCTCGCCTCAGGTCAGCTGCAGTCAACTATGACCTTATGTTATTCTGAACACAAACCATACACTTTATTTAGAGGCATAGTCACACTGTCTGAACATTATGTCTGTTGTTTCAGAATGGTGGTGGAATTGCACCGAAAAGTCTCCAGTCTCATTGAGTATTTGAAGCAGAAGTGGGCATACCAGGACCAATGGATTGTATCCTTTTAGAACACTACAAGGAAATGTATAAACATTTACTATAGTTGACACTTTGAGATCTGTTACATAATGCAAATACATTATATTTCAAATATGGTGTTGCTTCTCTGTACTTCTCTCATATTGCACAACTCCCCAAACAATATGCTTAATTTTGTCTTTAATGCAAATTGATCCAGCTTAAGAGTCTCATGGAACGAGAAGCTCTGGAAGGAGGCCAGTCTTCGGTGTCTTCCAGCAGGTCTCAGCAGGATGAGCTGGTTCTGTACCCTGCAGAGAGCAGCACCCTGACCACGCTGCCTGGAGTGGCACGTGTGGTACACTCCAAAGCTTTCTGTACTGTGCACTGGTTGGAAAGTGGCAAGAATCGTCCCAATAACAAAGAGCTTCCTGCTGCTCAGATACTGGGCATTCACAGCTCCTCATCACGCCCAGCTTCAAAATCTGGAAAAGGTGCTGCACCCGCTGGAAGTGTGGCCTCAGGTGCTGCACCAGGAGAAAGCAAAAGGACTGAACCACACATCACAGAGGCATCATCTGATCCTGCAAAGCCTGAAGAGAAGAAACCCCCAAAAACTCCTGTCCCACCTTCTCATCTCCACGAGGAGGTCCACAGACAGTCTGAAGAGGACAAGGAGAAACCCACCAGCATGGACACAAATGGCAGCATAGTGGACTCTAATGTGAGTGACAAGTTAGGTAGTAGTACTCAGAGCTCAGAACAGTGCAAAGAGGAACAAGGCAACATGACGTCTTCTCCAGAAACCAACCGGACTCCTCCAGCGAAGCCCCTGTTACCCGAGGTGGGAGGGCCTAAAGAACGGACAGTGGAGCAGATCCGAGAAGAGGGCTGGAGCTCCAGAGACCCAGACAGTGTCACTCTGGCTGAGCTGTACCTCATGTTTGGAAAGCCCGGGAAGCTTCAGCTGGAGTACGACTGGCAGCCCATCGCAGCTCCTCCTCACAGCTCAGGGAATGGACAAGAAGCAGTAAAACCCATGAGGATGAACAGTGTGCTGCGATGTCTGTTGAAGCTGGTGTCATCTGAGGCCAATCCTAAACCTCTGGTAAGAAGTGACTTTGTTGTTTTTGTGCCTGCTGTATCTCATAGGTTGTGATGCGTTCATGTCCTAAAATTTGATAGTGTCATAATTTCAGATGAAGGGCAGGGACTTCACAAACTTGCCATAATCATTTTAACAGTCCTTTCATCTTACAACTTGTTTACTTATCCTGACAAAGAAGACATTGAACTTGGTGCCAGTTTTTGTTTTATGCAGATAGGCCCAGTAATTAATCATAAACCAAGCCAACATAGATATTATATGTTAAACAGCAAATTCTACCATAGAATTTTTACCTGTCCTCCATCTCTGACTTGGTTTATTTGCTCTATTGTCTATTGTAGACTGATGGACATATGTGTTTTGCAGGCTCCAGAGATGTGCTCCACTGCGACATCACCGCTGAAGACCACCCAGGAGGAACATCAAGCTGTCACTCCTCCAGGGAAAAACACCATAGCAGGCGTACGTAGCCCTAGCTTTAGCCGACAACAGAGTGTCCGAGGGGGTAGGCTTCTGCACCCTAACGCAGGTCTGTATACAATTTCTATACAGAAACATCTATACTCTGTAGGAAAAGAATATTCTTGTTCTAAATATTGTGTGCATCCCAGGTGGACGCAGTTTGTCGCGCTCACTGCTGGGGTCTGACTCTGAAGGGGGGGTGTTTGCAGTGCCAACTACACTTCCTCCAAACAGCAGTCGCCACAATAGAATGTTTTCACCCAACAAGGAGGCGGAGCTGGCCCTGAAGCAACAGCTGGACTCTATTAGTGTAAGAAAAATAAATATGACGCCTAAACAGTTTATCATTGAGATTTGAAATAATTTGTGTGAATTCTTTGCAGATGCAGTCAGATCTCTTCTTTTCAAGGCAGAGAAAACCTCGAAACAGACAGCTTCGCAAACCGCTAGTTGTTCAGGTAAGACAATGAAGTCAAGATATGTCAAACTTCATAAGCTGGTGTTGACTTGGTGTTGTGTCCACAGCGAACACTTCTGCCCCGGACAACAGGAGACACCTCACAACATGTCTGCTCTTTTTCAATCCTTTCAACTAACTCCTCTGCCACAGGTACATGCCACAGTAGTATTTGGTTGGCACTGACAATAATAAAAAATTATGTACTTAGCAGCATTTGTTTTTGTATTTATGTTAAAGTACTCATTTGAGGAGGTATCGATACTAAAAAAGTCACATTCACAGGACACAATTGAACCTTTCCTAAATAGCTTTAGAATTATCTTGAGCTGTATCAGACTAGTTTACGCCCATTCACCACTATGGAAGTTACCTAGACCACTGAGGGATTACACAGATATAAGGTCACATGGTAATATAAAAGAAAGTACTAGGATTTAATGTTGAAAATTGCATTCTATTGTTTAAAGAAAGGTTGTTTTTTATTATGATCATAGTATCAGAATCAGTATTATCAAGTCTAGTTTTTAGTATCGAAATCGAGATCGAAATTTTAGTATCGTGACAATACTAGAACACTGTGCTGTTTGCATCTGGCCTTTTTGAAAGTTATGATCCCATCGTAATTGAGATGTTCGGAATGGGCTAGGAAAGTAAGGAATAAGTTTGGGCTAAGTTCTGTTTTTCACTTTTTAAGACATAAAAATCAGGCCCATTTTAATATCTTGGAACTAATTCGATTTTTTTCCTCCCACAGGAACCGGTTCATTCCGCCCAATCCAAACACGCCTTACTCCTGCACCAAGATCCTCCATATCTAAATTCCCTGCAGCCACCACCTCTTCAACAAACGCTACGCTTTCTAGTATGATGTGCAACTATTATCAACTATTGGATAAAATTTTGAATGAATAAAAAATGCAAGTTATTTATTTAACTATTAATTTACTATTGTGGCACTTGTTCATTTCAGGTGCTATCGACTTGGCAGCCAAATCCGCCGGCATCATTCCTGGCAGCCCTTGTCCAGACTTAAATTCGCCCTCTATTGAGACCAGCCCTCTCCTGAGCACTGCCCCCCTCATAGAAGCTCAACCCGAGCCACTGCTTCTTCAGGACCACGCTCCAGAGGTCAGCTGTCTGCTAAAGCTTCAGTTTTTGGTCTTCTTAGCATCTTAGGAACCTCTGTAGATCCTTTAAAATACAATGTCATCAAAATGTTCAAACTTCTGGAATAGAGGTGACTGGAGGAAAAATGAAGTAGACATTAGTAGTAGATTATTGATAGATGAATTGACATAAGATGCTAATAGGTATTGACAAGTATTTGACATTTCACAAAAAATAAGTAATCATTTTGAATTTCCAGTTTTATATTATAAACACTGAAAAAAATACATATTTCCAAATTGTATTTGAACTTCACAAAAAGTATAATTTGTGGTGACGGATATAGTGTTGTTGTAATACTAACATTTCAAACTGGATTTTGCTACTAAGGAATAGACTCAATACTCACTACAGATTCCGATACCACGATGATAATAAAAACACTCTTGAATTTCAACATCAAATAATAGTACTTACTTTATATGTACATATATATGTTATAGCTATGTAATCCCTCAGTCGTCCAGGTATGTTCCATAGTGGCTCAAAATCATTCTAAAGCTATTCAGTATTAATTAGCTTTACTGAATTGATACCTGCTCAAATGAGTATCTAGTTTTGATACTAGTTTTAGTATTGATTAGTATCTGATTTTCTATACGTTTGACAACCCTAGACGGAGATAATCAATCTTTATATATGATGAAAAGCTTTTGTAGATTATGTATTAAGTATTAAGATTCTTCTTTCATCAAAAATACCTTAAGTTTAAAAATAACGTAAAATATCTTTGTAAATTTCTTAAAAAAAGGCCCTGCTATCAATGCCAAAACCAACTTTTTCTCTTTTTTGTTTTTGATATTCTGCAGTTAATCTTAAACTCCCCATTGAAATCACATTGACCCTCATTTATGAAACTTCCGTACAGCGAAATTGGTCTGTATATTTGGTGTACAACAAAAACAAGGCGCTCTACAGGATTTATCAAAATTAACATGAGCGCATGGTGCTCGCAAATCGTATGGCAGGTCTGGAGGTGGTGTACCTCATACACCCATTTCAAGCAAACGTCAAAATACGCGTGAAACATATTGCCCCCTAATATCTTTGTTTTTAATAATGAATTAAGCCAAAAATTCAGTTTAATTTTTGAAGTCTGGCAATCATAATCGCGTTGGTAGTTAACTATTGTTGAGGCTACTCACAGATATTTTAAAACACAATCTGAGTTATTGCCATAAGCTCATTGCTTTAAATATAAAACAGCAGTAACAGCATAACTTTTGACACAAGTTGCTGCACACCATTCCGGAGCTGAAGCACTGAGTTTGGGTAACAGCAGCAGTGCGTGCTGTCTCTCTGGTCTGGATGGGCCTGGGGTTCGGTCCTACTGTGCCTAAATCGAGGTCGCAGCGCATTCTAGTTTGGATGGGTTCATCAGGCGGCTCTGTCCTCCATGTGCTGGTTCCAGGTGGAGGAAGCAAGACCACTGCCCAGTGGACTAGGTCCAAGCGGTTCAAAATATACACCCTTTTCATCGCAATGTTAGTAAATGAGGGCCATTATGTTCCACTTCGCTTTTGTTTCTAGTTGCCTCCATTCTGAAATTTAGACTATATCTGTTTACAAACTTTGAAAGGGTCTAAACAGGCTGATTTCTCTTTGTCAGAATGGGCTGCCTCCTCCCTCTCCTCCTGGAGCTGGGGGTGGGGACTCACTTCTGTCCCCGCCCAGCGTTGCCTCTCTCCTGGACATCTCTCTTCCCGGTCCCCCTGAAGAGGCTCTGGCCACTGGAGAACCTCAAACGCACATCAGTGACTCCATCATCGAGTTAGCAATCAACTCTGCTCATTTTGGTAAGCACAAGTCTACACTTTTGTTAGTATTTTAGCACATTGTTCGAGATGTTTCATTTGTCACTCTCAAATGTGCATTATGTAACTTTTCTGGAGGAGGGTCCCCTACCTGCTTGTCTCCATGGAGATGTTCTTGCTCTGCCTGGAATTTTGCATAGTATGGCATTAAACTTAAAGCGGACTCATTATGCAAAATTGCCTTTTAGAGTTTTTAACCATGTTATAGTTGGTTCCCCTTCTCATTTACCCTCTCAAAGTTGCATTTATTGTGATTCATGCATGTTTGAGTAATCTTTATACTTGTCATTCTGATCAATCCCTGCCACTGGTATACGCCCATTGCTCTGTACTTAGTTCTCCAATTTTATTTTCTTTAATCTATGATGCACATAGGATTCAGCAGCTTCTCATAGTCATTTTGGTATAAATGGAAAAAAATCATCAGTGATGATGTTTACTACGGCGTCAGTCTCCTTGGGAGTCAGCGGACTTGTTTCTTTTATTAAGTTGTTTTAGATCAATGGAAAAAAATCATCAGTGATGTTTACTACGACGTCAGTCTCCTTGGGAGTCAGCGGACTTGTTTCTTTTATTAAGTTGTTTTAAATCAATTGTTGCAAGTCCACATAATAATCCACAGGTGCCATAGGTTATAATTATATAGCAGACACAAGCACTATCTTGTTTAACAATCTCCATGGAATTAAGCAATTTACACCACCGGGCCAAGTTACAGGTCCGATCTGTGGAGATAACCCCACAGTAAGAATACACACTTTTCAAATCAAATCAAACTTAATTTATAAAGCGCTTTTCATACAAAAATGTAACACAAGGTATTACACCTGCAATTGAGTAAATGCAAATGAATACATTTAATGCCATACAGTGGAACTTCAGGCAGAGCAATAACACCTCCATAGAGGTGGCAGACCCCGCACCAGAAAAGTGACAGTGTACCTTTTAAATGTTACATAAAACAGATATAAGAAGTAGTGTGAATACAAAATGCAGTTGACCATCCTGCGCATCCCACCCAACAGACCTGTTAAACTGTGGCCTTCTGTTGTCCAGGTGAAGAGGCAGCGCTGTCCAAACTGACCAGCAGCGATGGATCCAAGCTGCTGGCTCCCTCTCCCTCCGTCAGCCCGTCCCGCACTTGGATGCCCTCCCCCAGCCATGACCCTCAGTGGTATCCTAGTGACTCGACGGACTCCACACTGGGATGTCTACTTTGTGAGTACTACAACATCCAGCTCTGCTATTATAGGGTGAACCCTCAGTAAGAATGCATGTTTTTTTCTTGAGCAATAAAAATGCTATTGAATAAATGCAAAATAGACAAGCTTAATACCATACTTGGGAACATTCTAGGCAAAGGAAAATTACCTTCATGGAGACGAGCAGGTGGCAAACCCAACATCAGAAAAGTTACTTGGTGCACTTAGTGCAAGTTTACTTTTAGATGGATTGAAATTACTTAAAATTGCCTCTAAAATTGTCACAGATATTATTTTTTAGTTTACAATTATATTGTTACCTAAATACTTGTTGATTAACCAAATAATTTTGACATCCCTACTCTACAGTGATGCATAAACTAGGCCTGCTGCTAAAACTAGACCAGACTTAAACCACTCCCACTATATAATGAATTAAAAGCACTTAATCATGTGCATATTTGGGTCTTAACCTTACATGTTTCTACAGTGACCTTTCCTCTGAGGTCTCCCCAGGATTCCCTTTAATCTGCCTTTGTTTCTTTACAGCCAGTATGGTCTCTCCTGATAAGGGAAGAAGAACCACCCTCACCCCATCTGGCCCCTCCAGCGGCACAGCTCTACTTGGCCCCAGCCTCCTGGACTGCAACTCCCATGATTCTTTTCAGTCTCGCGGCCTTCCTGATGTAGCAGAAGTAAGTAGTCTTAAAAAACATCTTGTACGACTAATACAATTTTTTTTTTCTAATTTGCAGTGTCTTCCAAACAGGGTATAAAAGTTTTTCCTATTTCTTCACTTTTGTGCTTAATATTTATCATCCATTCACTTCACACCTCAACCAAGGCATTTAGTAAATTTTCTATTAGGCCTACACATATGGTGTTGAAATAAACTATAGACCGGGCTCAGACTGCACACGGCGCAGCTCCGGTCCAGTGGCTGCAAGTATTTCGAATACCTAAAAGTAGCGAGAGGAGCTCAGACCGCACACCTGCACCTGGTGCCAGTGGAGGTGCTGCAGTGTGCCGGATTCTTACTGTTGGGAGACTATTTTGCCTTGTGGAGGCTTTTCCTGTAATAAATTAAATTCAATCAGCAAACTTACTTTGACAAAAAATATTCCAGCTTTTTTATGAATTTGACCCACCCCTAATGTTAGACAATGACATCATCTGTTGCAGGTGGACACTCAGCTGGAATGTATGATGAGCGAGAGCAGTGTGGACTACATTGCCCGATTCAACGACCTGGCCCAAGAACTGGCTGTGACCGAGCCCCCCACTCCTCCCCCATGAGAGGAGACCCACCATGTACTGAACATACTATCATCCTTTGTGTGCTTCAAATGTGTAGCACACTTATCCCCTTTTAGAGCCACCCCTGTCCAGTCTGTAAGTGCAATAAGAGAGGACATATACAGTAGTTTTTAAGCACGTTAAGAGTTGGTGAACTACTATTTATGGTGCAGCGCTCTTTTTAATGATAAATTTACAAACCTCATGTACAGGAACAATAATACTATGCCATATCAGAACATTTTTATTGTTTGTTCATT
This sequence comes from Periophthalmodon schlosseri, assembly GCA_000787095.1. NCBI lineage: Eukaryota > Metazoa > Chordata > Actinopteri > Gobiiformes > Gobiidae > Periophthalmodon > Periophthalmodon schlosseri. Next base: position 36,614 of record JACM01051239.1, read on the forward strand.
TTTCACAATGAAGTAGTAGGAGGTGGAAAAGGTCACCAAAATGCGTAGTTCTGGTGGTCATACACTTTTGGTTTAAAGGTGCACTATGTAACTTTTTTTGATGGCTGCTTGTCTCCATGGAGATATTATTGCTTTGCCTGGAATGTTCCACCATATAAAATTGAACTTGCCTCCATGGCAACAAGCAGGTGACAGGCGAAGTTACAGGTCAGATCCATTGAAATGCTAGATGGATACGGTTGATACCAGGTTGTGGAACATTCCAGACAAAGCAATATAATCTCCATGGAGACAAGCAGGTGGCAAACGCTCTTTCAGAAAAATTACATAGTGCACCTTTGACACAATTTCATCATAAATAATCATACATTTTTTTTCAATGTCTTATAAATTTCAGCTAATTTTATTATTTCAGTACATACCAACAAACTACTCACAACACTCCGTCTGATTTCAACTACTTATTTACTACTGAAATATATAATCAAACACTAAAGCCATATCCACGCTACTGGTTTAGGCAGTGGACTCTCTAATTAATCCATGTGATGTCATTCCATAAAATTCTGTTTTCAAAAACAGCCTTATTTGAATACACACACTACTGATTACATTCACATCAGTATGTTGTATTGACTGATTGTGCAGAAGTTGTCTCACGCCATACATGGAATTTTTAACAAAACGTCAAAATTAAGCTCTTATAATTAATTTTATTTGAGTTTTGATAAAGCTGTTGTATGTATGTACTATAAATAGTTGTCTTTGCAGTTTTTTTTTCCTGATGGATTTTTTGTATATTTGCAGTTCCAGTATTCACCGCTTTTTGTATCATAATGTAAATTGTTGTTGGGGCTATTTATTACCTTCTGGGGAAAAAGTGTCTTCTGTCTGATAAGATAACTCCTTTAACAACAGTAAGAGTTTGGATTGTTCAGTTTATATAAAAAAAAGCTTTTTATTCTGTGGATAAAGATGTTATAAAAGTGTCTTTGAAAGTGTTATCAGTACTTGTGTCTTACATTGTTCACACTTGCTCAGTCACTGAAGGATTTATTACACATTTTAGTAATAAATAAAACAATAAAAAAAATAAATAAATAAATGTAGGCATCAAGACTTGACTATTACACAAACCAACTACCATTTAAATGCTGGTAGATTTTTCTCACGCTGGCAATAATTGTATTTGTACCTTTGGCCAGTTAGATTTCATTTTTATAGAGGTAATAAAAGGCAATTAAATTCTTGTTGGTGAAATCACTAATGGGCAAGGCAAGTTTATTTGTATAGCACAATTCATAAAGGTAATTCAAAGTGCTTTACAGAATAAGAAAGACTAATAGGTTGGGTTCATACGACACAACTTTCTATACCGGCCATAGTGGGTGACCAACTACAGATGTTTTATCCTGGTTTATGAATTATTTATTCATAGTTCTGTAATTACTAGGCCTATCCACATGAAACAAAAAAGGCATAAAGTTCAAAGTCATTCCTATTGACACAAATGTGATATTTACTATGCTGAATATAATCTATATTCCTAACAAAAAAATATTGTGGGTTCAACCTAGGTCTGTATAGATTATAGAGTTATTGAAATACTAAATAGGACTCTGTCCTCCAACTGAAATTATGACATCTCATATTACATACAAAAAAAAAAAAATGTGAATGCAACAAATTGGCTATTTTAGGAACATTTGAAAAGTCACAATAGCCAGAGAGCAAACTTAAAAATTCTCCATCACAATATATATAATTTGGCAGTCTCCTTTCGCTGTCCACTTTCACTGATTTTTGTGCCTATTCTTTTGTTCCTTGCGGGCCCGAGAAGACATGATTTTAAAGAAGAGGGCTGGCCATAGCGTCCGAATATAGATGGCCAGTGTAGGGGTCAGTCCAGCCAGTACAACATCTTTGCTCTTAAGACTGACCGCTCTCAACACTGCCTGTGCCACGTCTCTGGGCTCCCATCCTGCGGCAGTGGTCTTGTCTAACACTGAAAAAAAATGTATAGTATCATCAGTGATGCAAAAATAACTAAATAAAATGAAATCTAAGTGCATATGTCAGTTTTTTATTATTACTTTGATGGTATAGTCTCTGTGGTAAATATTTATAATAGTTTTACGTCAGTCAAGTCTATGAAGAAAGGTTTGAAGAAAAGTTGAAAAAATACATGAAGTAGTGCTTAGTTAGTGCTAAAAAAGGAATCTATGTCATCAATATCCATAATTCCATCAAAATGCAGGGACAATTTATGTGCAAGAATGAGTTTAAAGGCCATATATTATGCTATTTTCTAATGTATGTTATAATGTTGGTTTCTCATCAAAAACAAACCCTGCACATTTAGGGTTCTGAGTTCTTCTCTCAAACAGAAAACACTCTGTTCCACCTTGTGATGTCATGCGGTAATACAGGAAGTGCTCCACTGTGTTTTTAAACTCCATACACTTTTGCTAGAATCATTTGAATGATTGAACCAAAGGTAAAAGGTAACTGTTCACTTGAAAATGACCGCTGTCACATGGTAGAACAGAGCATTTTGACCTTTGGAGATGCAGACAGACTAATAATAAGGGATTACTCAAACATGTATGAATGAAATAAAACACAACTCTGGGTATGGTAACAACATTCTAACATGGTTTAAAGCTCACAAGAATCATTTTGTGTAATATAGATTTATTTTACATATTTTTAGACATATAACTATTGTGTAAATTAGATAAAGCTTAGGTCCTTGTTTACATTACGGTTGCTAGGTAACAGCTATGCAGTTATCTGCTGCCCATGTCCAACTAGAAAGTACAATTATAAACTTCACCAAAATTGTCAATAAAGGAAAAACTAGGAATAACTTTTTACATAATCTTAAATATTTTTATGTTAATTACGTCATATGCACATAATACCTATAGCTCACCTCCGTGTTTGGTGCCATCTCCTGTGATTGCGTTTATAGATAAATTGGTTCTAATGTATCCAGGACTAATCACGGTAACTGGAATCCCATACTGGTTGATTTCAGCTCGCAGACAGTCAAAGTAAGCCTGCGTGGCATGTTTTGATGCTGCATCTAGAGGATAAACATACGTATTAGATTACAATTTACTTGTGTTGTCACAATTCTAAAATTTCAAACTTAATTTCCATACAAAAGGAAAGGCTTGATAACTGATGCCGATTTCAGTGCCACACTGATTATAAAACCATTTTTTTTTGTATAATGCAATTTTCTACAGTAAAACATTAGTGGTTTAATGTTTTGGTTTTTTTTTATTAGTAGGTGGTCTGATACTAGTTATGATTTAGAGACCATTCTAAAACTTCAGAAAAGGTCAGATTTTGTCCTGTTTATTTTCACGATTGATACAAATTACTATCAATTAGTATCTAGGTATCAATACTTTAATAACTCTCTACAATTACAGATTAAAAATCTGAAAACATTAATATGTGAATTAGATGCAACTTACAAGCAGATCTGTACGGAATGGCTATCTTGCCTTGGACACTGCTGATGACTACAATATGGCCACTGCGTCGCTGGATCATTGAGGGCAGAAGAGCTGACAAAAGATTTTTTTTAAGTTATACTAAAAACACTAAAAACAAAGAGTATTTCTTACAGACTATCCACCCTATTTATCCAATTACAAAGCACAAAATTACAACAAAACGTACTCTATAAGATTTTTTTTTTTTGAGGGGTAATTTAATTGTCCTCACTGACCTTGAGTCAGAGCGACAGGCCCGAAATAATTAGTTTCCATGACATCCCGCTGAACAGATAGTTGAGTATCCAGAATGTTGCCACGGTAACTGATGCCAGCGTTATTTATTATAACATCTATGTGTCCATAACAGGCGAGAATCTCCTCTGCAGCTCTGCCCATTGCGGTGGTGTCAGCTAAATCAAACACAACCATTTTTGGAGGGTGTGTATGCTGAAAATACCATATAAACAACAGAATTACAAACTGTTGAAAAATAAAATAGTTAAAATGTCTTGAATTAATCTTGTTGTAGTTTTTATCAATTTTTATTTATTTCAGTTTGTCACTCATGTTTTAACTTTATAGTATTTCTGACTCATTTAATGATTATTTTATCATTTCACCTCAAAACCTCAATAACATCTTATCACATTATGATACAGACCTAAAATTTGTGTTCCTAGACTTTTTAAAGGTGTTGTGGCTCTGTCAAACCAATGTAAAATGCATCTATTTTAATTGCATAGTGCTAATGGACAGGCAGGAATACCTCAAAACAAATACAATGACAAAATGTAATGTGAAATCGCATTTCATATTCTGAATCCAAGTGATTTTTTTGTCGTGTACCAACTACTCACCTTAATCTGCGTTTGTGGTAATGTGGATGTTAGTTCTTGAACAACCTGTTGCAAACGTGAACCATCTCTCCCACACAACACAAGACGTGCACCTGCAGAATGGAACACCTGTGCGCATTCTGTAAAGGAAAACAAAATCAATATAACATTAGATATGCACAATAGAGTAGGTTTTTCTGATTCTCTTAAAATATTTGTTTGTTTAACCTTTTCCGAGCCCAGAGCTTGCACCAGTGATGACCACCACAGCATCTTGGAGAGAAGTTCCAGATCTGAGGCGCAGAAGTAAGCGGTAGAGCAGTAGTAATCCAACGCTAGCACAAAAGATATGAAACGTTCTTCCTCCAAGTCCAGTTACAAGGTCCATGGTGATACCCCCAAGCGACCTGAAAGCAGAAACAGATATTATTTTTTAAACAGCCACAGAACTTTGACTTGTCACAATGAAGATGGGATTCCTGGTACTGTAGTTTGAAAAATATATATGCAAAAAATAAATTATATATATATTTATACTGAGACTATGGTGGCACAACTACCCATATTTCAATAATTTTATTTAATACAAATGTATACTACAGATACTGAGCGTGAGATAATTTTAAGTTAATAAGATTATCTTATGTGTTGCAACGCAAAGCTTAAGAACAGAGGGAGAGTTATTATTGTTGTATATTGCCTTTGATGATAAAAACACTGTTTACAGAATTGTTACTTCTATATGCTTATGACAATACCAAGAGCATACTATCACTTGTACTACCAATCTTTTGTTGAGCTTATTTTTAGAATATGGGGGGCCACCATAGTACCTACTATCAATGTAAAGAAATGCGATTTCTGAATATGGGCAAAATTAAGGCGAGATTTCTGCAAAATGCAAAACTATAGGACACATAAAAGTTACTAAAATGTTTAGGCTATACACTTTCAGTTCAATACATATTAATATTTGTATTGTAGGCTATAAAATAAATATATTAAACGAAATCTCAGCAAACAGCAATAGCGTGACAACAGGCAGACAGTGTAAAATGGCGGTACAATGTTGATGCGTACTCTTCATTTTAATTATCACCAAACTACAAAAAACAATTTGAGTAGTAACAACAGCCAACAGCCAAGCAAAATACAGCTATTTTGTACGTGTTTCTAACGTTGCTGCAAATAGGTTTATATTTTACATAGAATACTTGGATAACATTGCAATAGTAGACGTTTAAGTGGTTAATGGATTGTACAAAAACAATAAATTCACTCTACTTACCAGTGAAATAGAAAAACAAACGCTTCAGTTCTACTGGGTTCCAAGCGGAAACACGTAATCCCACGTGTGCCGTTGAGGTTTGGCTAAGCATTATGGGAGTTGTAGTCCTTCTGCACTCAAACTGTTCAGGGTTTACTTCAACATGGCAATTAATTTCTGCTTTTGTTTTTTTTTTTGTTTTGTTTTCGTTTTTTTTTCTAGTTAATAAAATACTTAATACATAAAAATACATTGTAGTTTTTAAAAAAATATGAAATAAAGGCTTTACATTTTAGGATATTTTTGTCACGAGGGAATTAGGATGATAGCCATACTGTATTAAAAGATGAAATAGTACGTAACTTTTAAAGTAAAGGGTCTGCTACCTGTTTTTCTCCGTGAAGCTTTGCCTAGAATGTTCCACAGTATGGCCTATTCACAGTAAGAATGCATGTTTTGTTTTCAAGGTATATTTTAACAATAAAGCTACCTGTAATTGAATAAATGCAAATTAGACATGTTTAATGCAATACTGCGGAACATTCCCAAGCAAAGCAATAACATCTTCATGAAGACAAGCGGGCCACGTACCCCACAGATATATAATGAAGGTGTGTCTGTTCTACCAGAAAAATGACATAGTACACATTTAAATAGTGAAGTGGAATCAGAAGGCCATGTCTGCTGTGAGAACTTTGAAGGATCAGCACCAGCATCAGCAGGTCAGCTGACGGCTAATGGGACTGCATGGGTCTCAAATCAGCAAAGTGCACATGTTGTCCAATTAGGATCTATCTAAAAAGGTCCCATTCTAAACAAGTCCACCTTGGTGCATATCCATAGAAATATTGCATTGTATACAGTAGTTTTGTATAATTTGATAGTTTTCATTTGTTATCCATTTAAATTTAAAACATTAAACAGGTTCTAAACAAATTATTTCACTTTCCTGGATTGTTCAAAGAAAAATGATTCCGACTAAGCCGCATATAACCATTTGCTGATCTCTGCAAAGTATTTGTGCGAACACATCAGATTATGAGTTGGCTAAAATACCACCAGGAAGTTGACAAACAAAATTTATTTCTGATACAGGGATGGACCTTTGGAAGGACTTCCCAAAAAGTCGCTTCTGCAAAACATATAATTCACTTCCTAAATGCCTGCTGGAATGAAACAAAATCCAACTTCCAGTTTTATAATGGACATTTACATAATGCACTTGAACAATCTCATGTTGGAATATCCTGGTCCATCATAAATTGATATAATACTAAAACATGTTGATACCAATCAAATTCCCAGTTTAAAGACTGGCTTATGCTAATGTAATATACATTATGTACCTAAAGAAGCGTGCACTGCAACTTTCCAAGTTTATAGTATTTCAAAAGAGGACAAAAGCCACATCATTGTCACACAAAGTCTTACTCTTTTGAACAAGAAAAATCTACATGAACAAGACACATTCACAAAAAAGCTGCTTCTATTTGCATAAGCTTTTTTGGACACCATGTAGAATCCATTGATGAAAAAGTCAAATAAAATACAGAATTGTGAGCTTGAAATATCCTAAAGTTTAATGAGAGGGTGATGTTCTGATCAGAAAAAGGGGTACAGTAAAACTACAAGGCTGAAGACAGACAAACGACTCCATATTTGGAACATTGAAGTCCACAGAAGTCTGGGGACCCTGTGGACAGGCTATAGTGGGACACTGGTGGAGGAGGTGGAGGTGGAGGAGGAGGAGGAGGAGGAGGAGGAGGAGGGGAGTAGGTGCAGTTTTTACAGAGAGAAGTGTGATAAAGTCATCACACATACGTAGAGGAAACAAAAAGGAACAAAACAATTCCTTCTAGTTTTAACTATATCCCCCAGAACAAAGTTTGAAATAGATGCAACCACAACATGTGGAGCAACCTGCTGGATTTGACCACAACATAATGAATCTTGCTTAGATCACTTCGGTTCTTACTTAAACCCACTTAGGAGGGCACTCATCACTCATACCGCATAAAGTTCATAGATCTTCTTGGCACAATATGCCAGGGCAGCCAGTGCTATCGTATTATGAAGTCTCTTTCTGTGGATGTCATCCCTGCGTACCAACACCACTGGTGTGGAGGAGGTGAGCGTATGCAGGGGCAGCCGGGAAAGTTTTTGGCTGTCATATTCCACCTGGTACTTGCAGCAGGGGTCAAACTGCCACGAAATCCCGTAGAGAGCGGCGCAGGCCACACTGAGAGCACCGGCAGGCAACGCCACGTAGCGAGAATATTCAATGGGCAGTGAAAGAGGTGTCAAGAGGCAAGCAGCACCTGACAACACCGCCGTTTTGTGCAGGCAGTTGCCCACAGCGATCCAGCGAGCGGTCTCATCTCCAATGCGTGTGGGCTCAATAACAATGTATTTATACTGGGCTTCCAAAGCCTGTTCTAGCTCATACTCAAATTGGTCTTGCGCGTTTTCCCCATTGTAGATCTCATGGACAATGTAGCAGTCAGTGGCCGCCATCACTCCTCTGTGTACAGACAAGACAACAGGGTGGAAAATGATTTTATACAATCCAAAGTCTGTTGAACAGTGCAGGAAATATTCAGTGATTAGAGCAACATTGTGTACTACTCAGTTAAACCATAAGAACACGTCTCCTCTATAAGAAGTATATTCTATTCGTTTAAACTTTCAGAGTGAATAAGTCTCCATTTAGTTTGTCATTGCTAAAAATTGACGCATGATTGATATAATTCGAGGCGCATACATGAAAACACTTGGGCCTTTTTGAGTAGCTTTTGACACCATCAATAGTCCAGAACTAAAACGATTACGGCTTACGGAAAATCGTGAATAGATAAAAAGAAGACGAGGACAACTGATTAAATACACACAGTTAAATAAAGCCATATCAGTGTTTATTGGTATAATATTGTCCGGCTTGTTTTCTCGGGTAAAGGACGTTCACTAACAACGGGCCAATAAAGAAAAGAAAGAAACATTAGGAACAGTTTCAAGTCATAAAATCAACCCACTCATTTTTAATAGCAACTGACGGTGGATCACATTTAAAACTACGTGGATCTAGTTTATTTTAGTTTGTCTGGAGGTGGGAAAAACCAAAACATCACGAGCTAGTGTTTCCTTGCTAATGCTAGTTAGCTGTATACGACTCCAGCTAACATGAGCTAACTATGGCACGAAAATGAAGTTGCCAGCTTGACTAATAGCTCCATTGTCCTAACACCAAACATGTATTGCATCTGCAGAGTAATGACAAGTATAAAACAGAAAATAGAGATATAATGTTTTTGTTTTATGGACATTATGTGGTGTAACTGACCTCTCCCTGCTTACTGGGACACCGCGCCTCCTTCCCAGCGACGCCATGTTGGAGATGCAACCGTGATTGCAGCTCAAGCAAAATACCGCTATGCCTTATGGGTGATGTAGTCTAGTAAAAGGGCCGACACAAGCGCTGAACACCACCTTTTCACTACAATTCCCATCACAGAGAACACGCGTGCCTTTACTTTATGTTGAAGTTGTAGGTCAGCTCCATGCAGTACAGGTTTTCATATATGAACGGGATGTTCTTTTCCCATATGTGCATTCGTCCTTCACATATGTACTCAAAAACAAGATTATTCAGAGATAGAACATGCTCAGTGCAAATATCTACATTATTGAACGAATGTAACACTAATTACTTTGCCAACCTATACAACTTTTAACCCTAATATAGAGACACAAGTGTGTAATCATGTATGTAGAGTACTGGACAAGCAATCATGGAGGAGTAATAGGTAATTGATCGTACCCTGCTCTGGCTCCGTAGCCCACTCCGTACTCGAAAATGTCCGTGTTATAACCGGACGCTCTATGAAGCCTCGGGCAGCTCAGCACTTGTGCAAAATGTGACTTAAAAGTCATAAGTCGACATGCATTTAGTTGTAAAGCAAATGCTTTTATGTGCTTTGATAATTGATTAAATTAATCCACCATGAAAGCGACTATTCGTTTAACCGCCAGCGGATGGCACTAGAAGTCACCTTTTATGAATTTAATCAAGTTGACCCGTTTTACCAAATTAACCCAGAAACTTTGAATATATTTTGTTTATTAACAAAAAAAAGTGTGATCTCAAGCGCAATCATTGTAACAAGAGAATAAAAAAGAAAGACATGCGTACACCCCTAAAAGCATTTTTTTTTTTTTTTTTTTTCCACTTCCGAGAGTGAACTGACCTGAGGTCTTCTCTTCAGCTCAGAGATTGTCAATAGCAGAAAAGAGCCACATAAAGGGACAAATAGAACAGTGTTTCTGCAGTGACCATTTGCAGCAATCACTAACCCCATAAAAGATCTACATAAGAATGTAGTGCCAGCTGGTTTGAGATCAAATGATTGTCCTCTGACTAAATGAGCCCTCATCTTACAAAAGTGAAAAACTGTGATGATAGATCGTGGCATCTGCATACTACTGATATCAGTTATGCTCTTTGGTTAGAGAAACTTGAGTCCTCAAGAATGAGTTTGTGAGTTTGAATAATATTCCATGACTTCACATAAGATAAAGATTGTTACATTTGCTATCGTTTAATTAAAAATTAATTAAAAACATATTTTAATCTTGCAAACAGCTGTTCCAACTTATACAATTAGCACATCATTATATCATACTTTATTACATATTATACTATATTTCTGGGAATTTATTTGATGTAGAAAAGTATAGATGCCATTTAGTTTTCAGTGAATAGACCACTGTTTGTCCCTGAACGACTATGGACCACCAAACCAGTGATAATCTTTTGCTTTTTCTTTCTTTCTTGCCTGAGCTTGCATTGGTTTAACCTTCCCATGCTTCCAACTGAACTTGCGGCATCATGGTGTGTGTTTATCTGTACTGACATACAGACCATTTGACCCTGCACTCATATCACAGAAGATTCACCATGAGAACACGTCTCAGGATAAACCCAATGTCTTGTACCGGTAATCACAGCCTTGACGAGCCTTTGCTGTCACTCCAAAGCATGTGAGGCAGTTTGGAGTCTTTCCTTGGAGTCATTCCCTGTGCGTCTCTCACATCCAAGCATCATTGGTAAATGTGTTCAAAGTACTGAGGCTGTGGGTTTTCTTTCACATACTTCTGAATGTACCAGCACGTCAAGTGGGCTTTTAGATCTTCCTCCACGACAAAATCCATAGCTGCCTATAATTACAGAAACATTTTTAGTTGTTTATAAAATTATGAACAATTTAAAAACTTACCTCTAGGACTTCACATGTAAAATAACTATGATTATAAAAACAAATGATCCTATGACAAATATTAGAGTAATTTCACCTTAGCTAATTGTTTTGCGATTCCTCTTCCCCGATAAGCATCTGGGACTTCAGTGTGTTGCAAGTCAACAGTTTTCTTCCCAACATATTCATACAGAAGAACTGCTCGATCATGAGATCCTGCCAACATGCAAATATTAGTTTAACCCTTGTATGTTCCTCCCAGTAGAGTTATGCTGAAGTTCCTCTGGGATCAATTTGTTTCTCTTATACCTCAGCCATAAAATAACCTAACTTCAGACTAATCCACTGATACCAAATTTATTTTTACTTTTTGATATTTTGGCCAGTAGGCCGTATTTTAGTAAAACATGTGCATTTTTGACCCTCAAAATGTCTTGTAACTATTAATTTCTATCACTGTACTGAACAAACACTATTTGGTCAAATGCCAAGTGGGATTTGTCAAAATGTAGTGAAAAAAATTAAATAAAATTTTGATTTTTTTTCAGTATTTTGACTGCAAGCAAAAAATTACTCTGGGGTCAATTTGACCCCAACTTGTTTCTTTTATTATTGTTTGTTATTATTGTTTTCCTTGATTATGTGAAAATGTACTTCTTTTTTTTACATTATAAGGCCCTATAACAATGAAATTACACAACTGTAGTGAAATAACAAATATTTGGCGAATTAGAATGTGGGAGTGGTCTAAATTTAGTGTGGGTGCATCATCTGTATCAGACACATTTTCTTTTACAGGTTTTCATCCTGTATGATTTTATCAACATTTATTGTTTTCATGTTATTCGTCCTGAACTTGTGACAATAATTACGTATTCTGAGCCTGTATTTGGCAAAGGAAGTTCAAGTGTCAGTCTCACATGCACCAAACACGAGCTGTTTACATGCAGCGCAAAACAACTCTGAACATTCAATCATTTCACCCCAGATCATAAATTCGGGATCCAAAACTCTGCTCAGAACAATGTTTCAACAGATTTTCATAAAAATGTGTTTTTTTTAAATCACTTTTTCATTTGGCCTGAATTTGGCAAACAAGAATCTCTGTCCACTGACAATGGAATTTGTTTTTCAACCTGAGAAGTAACTCGTAGGAAGGTTAAATTTCATCAATCCATCAATTTCCAGCAATTTTCTTCCATGTATCCGGTGCCGAATGGCAACAGTTTAAGCAGGGACTCCCTGACTTCCCCCACCCCAGACACTTCCTTGAGGTCCTCTCGCGGGATCCCAAGGCATTCCCAGGCCAGCCGAGAGACATCGTCCCTCCAGCTGTGCCCTGGGTCTTCCCTGGTGCCTCCTCCCAGTGGGACATGCCGGAACACCTCCCCTAGGAGGCATCCAGAACAGATGCCTCAGCTGGCTCCTCTCAACGTGGAGGAGTGCGGATGTTTTGGGGCCTTAAAATTATGAAAAAAATGATAAATCCAAAATCAAGTAAATATTCATGTAAATTAGGTCCTATGTGATGTATATTTAATAAAAGTCTGGAGTTTGAATGAAGTTGGTATGAAAGGCCAAACACAGAAATGTAAGTAGGATTCACTAAATCCCACTGAAATGAATGGAAAAATGGCTGGGGTCATAAATGACTCAAACAAACTTCAATATCACTTTTTGCTCTAATTAAAAAATTCCACATTTTTCAAAAACAGCACCCACACTACATTTAGACCACTCTCACCTTCTAATTCATTTTTCTAATTCTATTTTTTTTAAATTCACTACAGTCATGTAATTTCATTGTTATAGGGCCTTATAATGTCAAAAAATGCACTTGTTTCACATAGTCAAGGCCTAGTGCCAATAATTACACAAATGTAAGGTAAATTTGGTATGAATGCATTAGTCTGAAGTCAGGCTAACCATAGAACCCAAAATTATAATACAGTATTATTTTAAGGTAGAGTTATAAGAGAAACAAACTGGGGTAAGGAACTTCAGCACTTTTTGCTCCCAGTCAAAACAATTAAAAAAATTCAAAAACTTTTTTTTTTTTTTTTTTCCACACAAAATTTTGACAAATCCCACTTGGCAATTGACCAAATAGTGTTTGTACTGTGATGGAAATTAATAGTTACAGGATATTTTGAGGGTCAAAAATTAACTTTTTTTTTGGCCAAAATTAAAAAAAAAAAATGAAAATAGTCTAAAGTCAGGCTAAAAATAGAGCCAAAAATTATAAGAATATGATTTTTTATGGTTGAGTTATAAGAGAAACAAATTGGGGCCAATTGACCCCATAGAAACTTCAACGTCACTTTTTCATACAGTCATTATACAATGTTTAGTTTTTGTTTTAATATTCATTATTAATAAAAGTCATGAAAGTGAACAACTGGGCCAATTTCCAGCCCATTTGATGAAGAAATGACACAGTTCTGCTGCGACAAAGTTGCTTTTGAGATCATAAATACACGTCGGGACATTAATGTTTGCTAGTGATTTCATAACAACAGTAGCCTAAATCAAATGGACATGTGCATTTGCTGAGTATTTCCAGAGAATGCACAATTCCTCATGGTTAAACTGACTAATAAGTTAACAGACTAGCCAGGAAGTTGCCTGCAATAGCCATGTGTATGCAAGACCAAACTTCGTAAAATAACCTTAGAACCACTGTCATTTTGATTACTGATAAGGCCCCTTTAATTACAAAAGATCCAAGTCATCCACAGGGTTGGGGTGGCAATTATTAAGCCTGTACAATCCCGACTATTGTGTTAGCATCTGTTAGTTAGCATGTCCCTAGCTAATGTTTATGTTCAGATTGATTTACCGTTCAGTCTTATTACAAACTGTCGCCGTTTTTTATCGTGCTCTACACGGATCTGGGAGTTATTCGCGTCTACTGCACTGGTCTGCGCCGCCTGGGCCATCGTAGATCACCGGCTGTCGACGTTATTGTGCAGGGATGTTGTTGAGAAGAGTAGAAATGGCTAACACAAAAATGATGAGCACTGAACACGAGCGGGAGGCCGAGCAAAACACTCCAGCGAAATCAGCTGTGAGATCACGTGACACAGCAGACAGCCAATCAGAGCACGCGTCCCTAAACAAATAAATAAATAAAAAAATAAATAAA
>KN485862.1:0-14120 GCA_000787095.1 Periophthalmodon schlosseri
AGGTGACCAAATACTTATTTTACAGAGAAATGTACCAATTCATTCAAAATCCTACAATGTGATTTCCTGGATTCTTTCCCGCATTCTGTCTCTCATAGTTGGAAGTGTTCCAATGATGAAAATTACAGGCCTCTCTCATCTTTTTAAGTGGGAGAACTTGCACAATCGGCGGCTGACTAAATACTTTTTTGCCCCACTGTATCACATTACACATCGTATTCATATATAGCATGTATGAGCATATTACCAACTGAAAAGTATGAGTAATTGATAGGTCAACTAAGAGACCAAACTCCCTATTAGCTGAGGCGTTTTAGTCATGTGCACTTTTTACACCAGTTCAGATGGTCTCTTATTTACATGAGCATAAGTAAATTCATATCATCAGTCTTATCATCAGTAAATGTATCATTGCATCAATTATTTAAATTTGTCTAATTGCAGTTCGGTACTGACCAGCACGCAGCAGCTGGTTGGTTCATAAATAGATCTGGGGTATCACTGTTCAAACTGGAAGGTCCTCCAAGCTCCTCAGTGATCAGAGAGAACTCGCTGCTCAGACTGGTCACACTGCCACGGTCTCTAGACTCTGGAACACACAACCAAGCAATGTCTTTAGACAGGGGTATATTTAGATGCCTATAAACATAAACCATAAATCAATATCTCAGTGCACAAATTGAGACATTTGCTATGTTAACAGACTGAATCAAATTTAAATCCCAGTGTTATATGCATCATTCCTAAATCCCTTGGGGGGCTACTTGGAATGGGGTGGAGAACTGCTACAGCTTGGAGACACCTACATTAGGCTAACTGAAAATTCTGACACAATCCTGAGCTCTATAGCAAAAAACTATCATAATATCAATGGAGGTGACCATTTTACAAGTCAAACTGATTATATTAATGACCCATTTTGGGGTATTTACAAGGTTTGATAATTTTTTAAAACAAACAAACAAAAAAAACAATAAGTGCTAAAAGGCATAGCTACAGAAACCCACTGTGACATTTTCGCCTTGTCACAGATCGACCTGCAACATTGCCTCCTGGTGAAACCAACCTTGTCTGAATGGAGATAGTTAAGTTTAATGACATATTGTGGAATAAGCAGGTGGCGGTCCTCTGCCAAAAAGTTACATAGTGCATCTTTAAAAGACAATTTTCAAAACTATTACTCATCACTTACTTAACTGACAGAGGTCATCCACAGTAAATTCATTATCTTTGAACTGTGAATTCTTTCTTCTGAGAAAAGAAACATAGTTATTATGACAAAAAGTCACACATGAAGTAGGTCAAAATAAAGCCCAAATATGCTTTGTATATTCAGGTCAATAATATACAAACTAATTATACATCATGAATGTAAACAAATGTGCTAAAGTGTGAATTAAATACCTCAGTCTCTTTATAGCAGAGAACTTCTCTGAAACAATGTGCTTCAAAAAATTGAAGCAGAAAAAAAATATCTAGAAAAAAAATACATATTCTATTACAAGGAGCACCAAACCATTATAACAGACAATACAAATGTATATGTCAGATCAAGGAGACAAAAATCCAGGTCCTAACCTCTTCCCCTTTGGAGAGTCGATCAGGCAGCATGTGACTGCAATATAGAGGAAAAAACGGTACATGTATGTTATTTGTGGTTCTAGTCACGTAGTGCCCTCCACAAACTTTGACACCCTTTACAAAATATGCAATGATGTATGAACCTTTTCAATACTGACCCTACAAACTTTGTGAATCTTAAAAATTTAGCCTGTGGAATGTATATTAAATAATGCATGGTTTATGCAAACTGATGTGGGAATGTATTAACACAGTTAATGCAGTATAAATATAAGATATATTTTACCCAAACATGAACCAATCATATGCGATGGTTAGGTACAGAATCTCTGCTGGCTCCAGACTAGAGTGCACAATACCATCCTGCAGGACAACAACAACATATCAAATTTCCAAATATGTATCAGTGTACCCAGACATACAAGCCACATGTTGAGTCAGTGTTCCATATACAGTGTAGAATAGATGTTTAATTATAAAATGGGGGAGCTTACAGCCCACAGAGACAGCCGGAGAAGAGAGACAAACAGAGGCGTTCTGTCCCATCCAGATATGCAGTGCACCAGCAGCCCGCTCTCATCTGAAGCAAGAGGCATCACTCAGTTATTGAATAGCGTGATCATTTTGAAGTTGATATTTAACATAGTTCAGTCATTAAAATGTTATTAGCCAGTCTGCACATGTTAACCTACCATCACTGTTAATGATATGAAGAAGTAGCTTCAGGTAGTTTTGAGTCTGTTCCACCAAGTCCCAGGACTAAAATATACATAGAATAAAATAACACATTTACTATATGTTATATTCTATTTATAAAGTTTGTTGAAAGCTGGTGACACACTGGAGCAATTCTGATGTATTAAAAATTGGAATTATATAAATAAAGGATTTCACTATTGCTCGGTTGCTTGGCATAATCATAACAAGTAAACTGTTCTCACAATTGTCACTTGGAACTGCAGAAAAAAACTGATTTACCTGGTACTGGGTCCAGTCTATGTTTAGGTTCTGAGTGAAGCATGTAGGGATTGTCAAAGGCGCATCCACATAATCCTGTCCCAGAGCAAACCCAAATGTGGTCAGAACAAGGACAGGGAATGTCCATACCTCAAAGAAGGAAAAGGACTCACCTGATTCCAGTTAAAAACCAGGCCTTCTGCTGTGTAGTCTCTGTCTTTGTACTCCTTAAAGAATTCACACCCTGAAAAAAAAAATGCACCAAATAAACATCTCAAAATGCCAAACTACAGATTCAAATCAGTGTAAACGTAAATGAGAAATACCATTGCTAAAAAGCAGAAGTTAATATAAGATAGTGTAAGACAAAATTACTCATTCACGTTGACCAATCTGAACTTTGGAAAAACTACTAAAACTGGAGTGAATGGAAATGGGTGATGTACAGCATTAATTCCATCAGACAGTAGGCTTTGTAAAGTTTACCTGGATAAGGCACTGAAAGCAGAGTGAAGTCTGCATAGCGTTGAGCTTTATCCACCTTTTCAGAAGAGGTTACACTGTAATTACAAACAAGGCGATGTCTTATCATAAAAGTAAAATCATCATCATAAAGGTAAATATACAGCCATGCACTTACTTTAGACCAAATTTAACCTTCTTGTTCTCCACCATCAGGTCACAGATGTAGCGCACAGAAAGGTAGCGTAGTAGCTTAATGTCGTGACCACGAACCTTATCAAACAGTTGAGAGTCACCATTCCTGGGGAAAAAAAAACAATTAAAAATGCCAAATGATTAAACTTCTGTTACATATTTCAATGACAACACCAGCTCTGTCTATAGAGTTTAAAGCGCCTATATTACACAAAATTGACTCTTTAAGCCGTATTAGAAGGTTGTTACCTCATCATACATACCTGGAATTGTGTTTTGTTTCATTCACACATGTTTGAGTAACCCTTTATTATTAGTCTGACTACATCTCCAAAGTTCAAAATGCTCTGTTCCACCTTGTGATGTCATGAAATGGTAGTTTTCAGGTTAACAGCTAGCTTTTTACCTTAGTGGAGACTGGAGATTCCAGAGCTGAAATCATTCAGTTGATTCTAGTGAGGGTATATGAAGTTTAAAAACACAGTGGACCACTTTTTGTTTCACCTTGTGATGTCATGTGGTTTAAAACACAGTGGACCACTTTTTGTTTCACCTTGTGATGTCATGTGGTAATAGAGTGTTCTCTGTTTCAGAGAAGAGCTCAGCCTAAATATGCAGGATATGCGTGTTACACATGTGTGAATTAAACAAAACATAACTCCAGGTATATTTTTTGATGAGGAAATAATATTAGAAATAGTAATATCAGAAAATAGTGTGATATGGGCGTAATAAATAATTTGCCAACCCCAGAGTATAATACAAAGGCCCAGTTTATTCATTTCTTATTTATTTTGTAATGTAATATTTTAATCTTTATTCTATTGCAATTGCTTCTGTACAATGTATTTTTATCATTGTCTGTCAAATAGAGAGATTTTTCTTACACCATCTTATCCTATGGAATAATGGTTTATATATTATGAGTATTGTTGTCACCTCACTACACTGTCATCCTCTAGAACCTCTTCTGGCTCTGTCACCGTGTCATCTGTGCCCCCTGCAAAGTCAACAAGAGTCACTTTATTCCTGGGGCAGTTGACTAGGATCTCAAGACAAATATCATTATTTATTTAACTCGTTCTTTCATCTTCACCTTTTATGAAATAATCATTCAGAACAACATTTTTGGGAGTTACCTGAGAATATGTAGTTGTAGCCTGTCCGGCCATAGAGCTCCCCCCAGCCTGCTAGAGTAGATGACCGGCAAATATGCTGCAAAACAAACATTTAACATTCACGTGATTGATCCATTCAGAGTACTTAACTGAAAACTATGCTGCACTTCCTCTTGGAATTTAAATACACTATGACACACAACATCATCTCCTAATACATGCAGACCTACAGTGAATAGCTTTAAATGTGTTTTCTGAAGATGTACTTTGTTGTTGGCAATAAAACATGCTTTAACTTTTGAAAAACTACTCAGCTTGTTTTAACAGTTATGGCATAAAGTGAAACCTCCAACTTCCCCGTGCATTGTAGTTTCAATGTCTATAAATGTGTCTACTTCTCAATTTTTAGATATTAATACCACAATAATTATGCATTGACAATACACTTTTCATTAAATTGTGGAATCAATATGTAATGGTTGTGCATTAGAGGGTACCTTTCCCTTGTAGAGGATGACAGGACAAACAAATCTTCCCCTACACCGGGCAAGCTTACTCCTGTTTACCAGGTCCTGAAGCTTACTGATGTGTACAGCGCCTTCAGATCTGCGACATAAGAAAAAAAATGTGCTCAGTATTTTGAACTGGGTCTGATGCATAGATGTTTAAAACTTGCAACACTTTCATAAAATCAACTCGCTCAATATAAGAAACTTTGTTGTGGCAAGCTATGCAAAATTAGTAACAAGTAATATATTGTGGTGCTGTCTACTTCACTTACATAAAAAAACAACAACAGACCCCCACAATGTGTAATTAAAAACAATTTGGAATTACTACTACCGACTGTCACACAAAAGTTCTTTGAACAGTCATGGGACGAACCACAGTTGTGTGAATGAAGGCTAACCTTTGGTCTTAGTACAGCTAAAGATGAGGACATAGAGGAAAACAAACAACACAGGCTAATAGCTAACTGACTGGACTTTGCCATCAAGAAGCAGCAGCAGGATACCTGCTTCTCTCACACTCCAGCTCTTGCTCCAAGAACACAATTTGCCGTGGGTAGTGGCCGCACACTTCTCCATTAAAGTTGTGGATGATGCTATACTTGTAGTCCCTTGAGAATAAGTCGAGGGTGCGCCGCTCAATCGCCTCCACCTGGCAAGGGACAAATGCATAATACAATCAACAGAGGCAGTACAAACTTTAAAAGGTGCACTATGTGGTCCGCCAGCTGCTTGTCTTCATGGAGAGGTTATTGCTCAGCCTGTAATGATCCAGGATGGGATTAAATTTATCAATCTTACATTTATTCAATTACAGACCTTTATATTGCTGGAAAATACAAGCATTCATACAGTAAGCATGGGCACCTCCCCACAGATCTGACCTGAACTTGGCCTGGTCACCTGCTTGTCTCCACGGAGATAAATAAATTCAGTGGCATAATGTGGAACACTTTTGGGTGAAGCAAAAGAATGTCCTTGGAGACTACGGACCATCCACCACAAAAGTTACACAGTGCACCTTTAATGACAATAAATGCTTTTTTCTTGACAATAAAAAATGTTCTCAGAGGGTGAACTTAAACATTTTAAGTTAATAAGTGTAGGTAGGCTATATCTTGAGTAGACATTCAAGCAACTAGGTAATTCCATGTCAGTGATTCGATTTTCTTACACTGTGGCTCACCTGTGGGGTTACTTCTTTTGCTCTGTACTGCGTCTTGGAGAACAAATAGATCAAATCTACTATTTCCTCGCTTTTTCTCAATGACAGTCCGGAGGCAGCCATAGCAGAGCCTCTACCCACGGCTGTGGCCTGTAACCTGACGTGGCCTCCCTCATACACAGCAGCGCCCTGGCTTTTGGGTTTGAAGGAGCGGCCAGGCCATCCCTTCCCGGCCAACTTCTTCCTGACTGCCCGCTGAAACGGGCCGGAGCCGGGGACTCGTCGAGAATTCAGGGCCGTGGTGGCACCTTCAGTCGGTACTCGGCTACACAGCTGCACAGCCGACGAGCGTTAGCACAGGGATAACACAGACCAAACAGAGGTTTCAATTCTGATCAATTTCCACAGGTAAACCCGGATGATTTCGCAATACTGCATATATTGATGTGTCCAGTCCCGTGGTTTATTCACACTTTATGCACTTGTTACACAGCTCCCGAAAGCTAACTCTGACCTGCGAGTATGCGAGCTGGACTACGACGTTTCCAGTGTCTTCAGACGTCTCCTCGTCTCCTTAGCGACGGTGGACATTGCATCCAACATATTCCACAAATAAAAGTCGTATGAGTGAACTGTGACAGGCCAATGTAAGCTGCGCACTGATGTTGCAATGCACTTCTGCACGATGTTGGTTTCTACAAGCTAAAGAAACAGACAGTAAACAGGAAGATAGGGTAGACACGTGACAGGAAGTTGATACGTAAGCACTGCAAGGTGGGCGGGACCTTTTGCCCCCCCCAAGCACACACACACACACACACACACACACAAAACATTGTCACACTTTTTTTCCATTTCTGTATATTTCACGGAAAAATCTATTATAAAATCGGTCTGTTTCTGGGAAAGATTCATAGCAACATCCCTAAGTTATGGGCTATTTGGTCTTTTATTGAGTCCATGTTGGACATCTGCATCAAAATCTCAATCAAGAACCTCTTAGTGTGTTAACCTTTTCATATTAATACTTTTCAAATTGTAATGGATGTTTTGCACTTGGATGTTGTTCATTATAAAAAAACAAACAGAAAAAAAACAAATTATGAGTACTGACAACATGTACAAGTAAGCCTAAAATTATTCATCATTCCTGAGACAAATCTTTATATGGTGGTTGTGTAGACTTAAAGCGCAAGGTTAAAATGAACACAAGAAAAAAACAACTTCATCAGATGCCATAGTATAATAATGGTTTTAAAATCCATTATCATCATCATGATTATTTTATTATCAAAATGCAATACAACTCTTCTTAAATCTTTTGGAGGGCAACAATTGAATTAGTTACTACTATGATCTGTGAGAAAATTAACAAAACCAACAGAAATGTACAAAAAAGAATGCAGCATCTGAGAGGAACCAAGGAACAGACCCAATGATTAACGTCCAATCGTCAGAAAGACCAGAAAACAGAAATCATGTGTACTATATCTTCATACAAGTCTATATATCACATATCTTTCTATACACAGGTCATATAGTCATACATAATGTCTTTTTGTGTTGTAAGGTTGAATCTCTTGTTTTAAGGTGCTGGTAATTTTGAGCCACAAACACTTTCTTTGTTTGGGTCAAACATTCCTTGTGTTGAAGTTGTAGCAGGGGAAACCGAAGTAGAGCTGCTCGGCCCAGTGTTGTGCTGGCATTCAGACCAGCTAAAGGTCCCACCACTGCATTAGCAAAACCGCCTCTTCAATTAGAAGGATTGCAACAAAGAAATACACCATACTTCCAAGGAGAAGTAGCTCTTCTAAAAGAACTTAGCAGCAGTAGTTATAAACTTTTAACAATTATCCAAGTACTCCTTCAGAGATCCCTCGGTATCACATGGAATGCAAGGATTGGTCAGAAATGTGGGGGTGGAGGGTGGGGAAGTAGTACTGTTGAACAGATCAAACCCAACATGTGAATAAAATGCCTATTTGGTTATTTCTCTAAACACAATCACAGGAAACGCTGCTCAATATGAACAAAATAAAAACAGATTTCAACTAATATAGTGGCTAGATCAGCTCTCTAAATGCAGAACTGGCTTTTATTTCACTGGAAAATGCAGCACCTTAAACCCCAAGAGCATGTACTGCATCAAATACACTGGTAGATGTCAGTGACATACAGTCATTTAAATAAAAAAGTTTAAGGGGTGGAAGTCAAGATGAATAAGATTATTGACCAATGGCTATACATGGGTTTACTGAAAGTCTTTATAATGGAATGGTAATGAGAAAAGAGTGGGCTGTAAAAACAATGGATGATTCCACCATAAATTAAAAAAAAAACCAAATTACCCCAGTGCAGTAAAACCAAGTTGAAGTACTATACACTTAAAATATACATTCATAGCTGCATATCAGCTTTTGCTTTCAGTTCGCCTTAAGGGTTAAGAGGTTAGGCATGAGATGAGGTCTGTATACCCCAGAGCTCTCTTTTTAAGTCCAAATTATAAAAGGCATACACCGTGGGCTGATGCAGTACAAGGCAACAGATAGAATGTTGGCTAGTCTGAAGCAGTTCTTAGAAAACAAAAACCTCTACCATAAACAAAGTCTTCATTGTCTAACTGGCCTGAAAAATGATTATTGCTGACGAGTCTAAATTGTAATAACCCTTCATTTGTGTTGATTCTTAAAAATATTTTTAGATAAATGAACCAATACAATAAACAGATGTTTATTTGGATGCTCATAATGAATTACAAGCCAAAGTAGACTTTAATAGCACTCATTTATCTGCACTTTCCATTCCTTTTTTTGGATTGAGGGCTGTCTTTACGAACACGTTGTTGACTTTTGTCAAACATAAAAAAAAGACCCACTCATTTATCCCAACTGTTACTGCTGTATATGGATGTTTTGTGAACCTCACGCGAGCCTGGCACTTTAGAAAGCAGGAAGGGGGGTCGTCCATTTCCATAAAGTGTCTATGATCTTTGGGCAACGTATCATAACAATATCCCACAATGCAAAGGAAACAAAGAAAAAAAAACTAAAATGAATCCACAAGTCCTTGTTCCTTTATGGTCTGTACATCTATTGTCCTCAAAGTCCCAAAACAACCTGAATGCACTGCTCTTTAGTGACTTTTTCACAGCACCTCTGACTCTAGTGCACATCCTCACTCTTCCACACGGTGTCAGTAATCCCGAGCCTGTACACTGGCTCATCCCTGGTGGGTAGTGTGTGGTTTGGGGCAAGCTTCACCCAGCACCCAGTCCAGATCCTGTGGCCGGCCATGTGTTAGTCTGCTGGTGTAGAGCGCTCGAAGGAGGGAGTTGAGGAAGTCACAGAGTGGTCAAGAGGGTGGCCCAAGGAATGGCCCAGACACAAGTGCGAGCCTGCCGAGGGACTGAAGGAACCTTGGAATGGAGACTGGGAGGGTCTGCTGAGGGAATGACGGGCTGTCAGTCCGCTGGCTCTCTGTAGACTAAACAAGAACATACAAGATTTACAGTTTCAGTTATTCAGTCCAATATTTAACCATTTTGAACATTATAACTAATATACCGAAATGTCATAACAAATTACCAAAAATATTAGCATAAGAGATTTTTTTGTGAAAATGCAAAGGAATGGTCACCACATTTCATGGCAATTCATATTTAATTGTACCTCCAGATTGGACCTAAGGTGCCACAAATGTTATTTTCTAAAAACACATATTGTAGTAGCTGACTGACTGACATTGGCACAGAGATTACTTCACTGGTTCATGTTTGCACAGCCAAAACAGGAACCCAAAGGGGACTTTGTTTCTCTGACTGAACAGGGGCTGTAACTTCTCTGTTATGTGCGAAAATATTCACATCATACACATGGACAACTAAAGGCACTGATTAACCTTCTGTGGGCAAGTTTGTAACTACAGCGGTGATGGGGTTTGCTAAACTGTATATACTGGTGTTTTATATGCACATACCACATTCTTTGTCAGTTGAACCATCACCGTGCTTGTAGGTGCGCTCAGTCTTGATGCTTCTCAGCACTCGCTCTAGAACGCCCTGCCCTTCCCTTAGTCGTTCAACACTAGTAGGAACCATCCTGTGAAAATACAAGGGAGCTGTTATTGGTACCATCTATTACATACAGGAGGGAAACATGTAAACAGTCTACATGTGAATTTAACAAATACTAGATCAGTGAATGTGTAGTACAATATAATCAGTACAGGGCTAATTATTTTTAATGACATGATCAGCAATCATCTATGTTGAGCTAGTATCAAACAACTCTTACCACTGGTTGTCCTGGTGTCGGGACGATGCGGGGGCCTGTGATTCTGAGGGGCTGACTGCCTCTGTGTGGGGACTGGAGTAAGGCTGAGCAGATGATGGATAAGGGTGAGGGGAGGCCCGATGCTGGAGTCGGTGACTATGATGAGTGTCCTGGCTGTAATGGCTGCCAGGGGGCGTGTGTGTGGCACTTAGGGACTCGGAGTCACGACCACAGCTTTGCTTCCTTTTCCGGTACTCCAGCAAAGACACCTGAGGCACAACATAAAAAGGTATCATCAAGGCATGGCTTTAATAGCACATTGCAGCTTTTCAGGGTTCCCACTTTTACTGAAGGCCTTTTTTCCCAGCTCTTCTGCTACAAAACCTACTTCCCATTAAATAACGGCCTATCCACAGACAGTTGTAAAATTGTAGTTTGTAACACAAATTACAATGAACTAAAACGAGACACATGGGAACCCTGCTTTCACATCAATCTGACATCCATAAGGGACGAAACACGTCATGCATTTTACCAAGACACACCTGACCTGTTCACTTTATCACTATGGAAACACCCGCGCAGTGCATTACTCATTTGCTATGGAGTTTGGTGCATTACTATTGTGAACTGAATGCATGGTTAGTAGCATAAAGCAGCTACAGCATTTACAATGGAGCAGGCATTTGAAATTGAAACCATCACAAAATGCAACCATACAAAACACCCACAACATCCACAAACCGTTCAGACGCACACCAACACCAATGACCACCCACATACACATACACTGCCAACATGTTTTGACATAATGAGATGTCTCTGTGAACACATGAGGGAATGTTACATGACAATGAGCTTGTTTCAGATATCAATAGGGGAGCTTCATTTCACAGAGGGTTTAACACTTGGTTTAACACCAAGATATTGAATCATTGCTTTCTAGGCACCATTGCTTGGAAATATTCAAAGTTAAAATAAATTAGAAATCCCTTGAGAATTGTGACAAGTTGGTTCACAGGTTCAACACTAGATCAGCTAGTTACCCATTCAAAAACATTATGAAAAAATATATATTTTGCATGTTTAATTGAACCACAAGGTCTGAAGACTTCATGTATCTCAATCTGCGGCTCTTCGATTGATTAGCATTTCCTTCAATAAATAAAATCCATATTCACTTGATTGTAACATCTATGGCAGTCAACACCAGTACCTGCCTGCTTGACAGTCTGCAGTGCAGCAAGTATTTGGAATGGTGGATACTGCTACAGAGTTTCTGCGGGTGGAGACCTTTAAACGTTACTCATGCATCACTAAACATGGTCACAACAACTTAATGTACACTGGAAGGAAAGGACAGAGCTTGTATAATGGGGGTGTTGTATGCAGATGCAATAAAATACTGACATGCACACTAGAGGCAGTTTTAAGAATATTCACCATATTTTGTACTGTCTTGTATTCACTTCTTACAGCTATAGTCTGGTAATGTGTCTTCCCTGTCACCAGACTAATGGGTGACTGCTTGGCCCTCTGCCTTGGAAAAAAGTGGAAGAAAAACTTTGCAAACAGAGTAAAATTGTGGGTAGGAGTAGGGGAGGTCAAAGCTTAAGCCTACTGATGTGAAGGTGATCTTATTTTGCAATGTAGTTCACTCAGAAGGAAATGCTCACATGTAGACATATTACTGGGGTTAAATAAATTGATAAACAGTTACATATTCAAGTCATCAGAATTTTTTTTCACAAATACTTAACAGAAAGTATTCATGCAAACTAAGAAAATAATGGTGAAGCATCTGACCAATGTGAATGACTTTAAATTACCGTAATAAGACATTCTCATTTTAATAGTATTTGTTTTCACTACCATGAAAAAATAAACAAAAAATGTACAATACTTGCCTTCTTTTTTTGAGGCGGGTTGCTCATGTGAGGTGGTGTGCCACTGTCTGGGTACATTCCCCCATAAAGCGTGTCCCCATACGGAGACATAGACCCATGGTCCCCCATGAGACCATGCCCACTTAAGGAGCTATGGAGAGACTCTACAGGGGAAAAGCATTCTGATTTAGGGAGCCGCTGTTCCGTGGGCATGGTATTTCCCAGGTTTGCATTGAGGGGTGAGCAGGTATAAATGAGATTAAATTCTGTCTTGAAAGTTTGCTCCCTGCTTAGGTCCGATGACAGACAAGATGCTTGGTTGATTGAATTAGTTCCAACTGCTGGGCCTTGAGAATCAGGGCCTGCAGCACCTCCGGGAAGGGAGTATTCATCGGACATCATAGCAGCTGGGCTCTCCAGGCTAGAGGAGAGGGACACTTCTAAAAACTGCGGTCGAGAAATGTCATAATCTGCTTGCACACAGGGCTGAGAAGAAAAGGAGAAAGTTAACTTACAGGATGTACTACAGCACAAAGAGGCATTTAGTGAGTGTATTGAAAAAATACCTCAGGTGATATGGACTCTGGCCTGTGGACTGGAGATGCCTCCGGTGATGATATGTTCTAATGAGATAAACCAAAGTTAGGCTATTGAAGCATTATTTAAGTAGTGTAACAGAATTTATCTAAATGTGTTAATTACAGTATGAAAATAAATATTGAATAAGCTATAGTGGTAGTTTAACTTGGGAAAAAGTGTATGCTCACGCATACCTCAAACTGCAGTGGTGTGTTGCAGCGACTGGTCGGCAGTGAGGGCATGGGGGAGTAGGGAAGGCCGTTGGATAGCAAACAAGGTGTGTGAAGCAGAAGATGAGGGGGGTCCTCTGGAGGAGGGGGGGTGATGGGTGACAAGGGCCGGAGTAAATGCTCCGAAGTTGTTGCTGGTGTTGATTCAGTCAGATACTTGGACCTGCGCTTTTTAATTGGTGCATTGACCTCTGCAATTCAAAAACAAAAAGAAAAAAAAAGTTTTAATGACACTGACATACTTAAATGGTAACAATGGATGTGTGGTAGACAAATAGGGGACTGACCAGTGGACAGTGGGTTGGGGGTTGACCTGCTACTCGTACTTTTCTGAGACAAGGTGGATTCTGTTCCGTCTTCAACGCTGACAGAGCAGCTCTCATCTTCCATCTGTTTTATCCACCTCTGCCACAGGAAACAAAAAGTTTAACGTTTGGATGAATTCACAAGGTTTTTTTGGTTTTATTCGTCAACGACTCACCTTCTTGTAACAGCCATAAGTTCCATCCATCTGGAGCGGGCGGGGTCTGCGTCTCTCAGGGTTAAAGGGTGAACCGAAGCGGATGTAGTGTCGAGGAGTGGTACAGATCATGGATGTGTGAGACAGGCCGGGCAGCATATTCAAAGTGGTGGCCAGAACTGTGGGGTCAGTTGTTATCCTCAAAGGACGCTCCACTGGCAACTCCTGGGGTACCTTCTCACCTCCAGGCACTTTGTCATTTAACCACTCAGTAACCAAGTACTGCAGAAAGATAAAAAAATAATGGATTAAATCAAAATTAGATTGGTTAAGAAGAAACTATTAATGGCAAACAATGGAATAGAATTAATAGTAGACAGGACAAATAAAGCTTTATGCCTCATTCAGGCTGTTAATATCCAATACTACCTCACCTTCTTGGTCTTAGGGTAGCGAAAGTTTCCTCTGTGGATACAGTTTGGACCTTGGCTATCTCCATCAAAAAGGCCCACTGAACCTAGGACCCCTTCCCCCTGTTCAGCACCATAGGGGCCTTGGGATGCCTCCTCTTCTAGAGCAGCACCCTGATCAGCCAATGCACCAGATGCTGCCACTGCAGCTGCTGCCTGCTGAGCCAGAGCCTGGCGCTGGCGACGTGCACGTTGGGATGAACTGGAGCGATAACGAGAAATTCGACTTTTGGGCCT
>KN485862.1:19252-34202 GCA_000787095.1 Periophthalmodon schlosseri
AGGGCAGGGGGGAGGGGAAAAAGGTTAAGAATCACAGGGTTCCAGCTACAGCCACAGAGCACGCCAAGGGTGGGTGCCACCGAGCCGCACGCCACGGCCCACCGGCATTGGGGACCTAGAACACACAAATAATGTCATTCAATAAATAAATGTATTTGGCATCCTTGTGAAAACATGGCAATTATTATGACAATGCCAATAACTGACATCTTAATCATATTTTAGGTGCTAAACTATTGCGCTTTTTTGGTGGAGGATCGGCCATATGTTTGTTTCCATAGAAATAGATTCAATGACATACTGCACCTTCAAATAATAGAACATGACTTTATGCAAGTAATGATTTGCAGCCTTGAAACTTTGACAATATCATATTCAAAACAAACTAAAATGGGTGAAAGGATCTCCAAATAGACCACCTTATTTACTGGAGATCAAAGGTAAAATCAGTGGTGATACAAATTTAAACATCACAAGCTATTACATGAATACACTACAATAGTGTAGTTCTGACATACACGGGGGGACAACATCAAAACTTTAAAGTAATTTTTCTCAGTTTAACAGTCACCACAGATTAGGGCATCGACTTTCTAATGGTTAATCAGTTTGAGGTCAACAGCCAACCTCCTGTATGTGGTTTATACAGAGCAGAGTTCAGATTTCAGAGGAAATTTACAATATTTATGTTCAGGAAATTAATATTCAAAACCCCTTTTCATTTATTTTAATTATAAGATAAACTCAATTGGAAATTGTGATGGATAGGGAAAAATATTTATATATATTTTTTTGTCATATCACCCAGTCCCATCACAGATACAGCATTTTTCCTTTGTAGGGCAGACAGTATTGATTGATGAATGACTGGAAAATTCAAAGCAAGGGTGAAAGCAAGGTT
Source organism: Periophthalmodon schlosseri (assembly GCA_000787095.1). Classification (NCBI taxonomy): domain Eukaryota; kingdom Metazoa; phylum Chordata; class Actinopteri; order Gobiiformes; family Gobiidae; genus Periophthalmodon; species Periophthalmodon schlosseri. Next base: position 20,154 of record KN485862.1, read on the forward strand.
CAAAATCTGAACTAATCTCCTAAATCTCTTTTGGTGATAATGACAACACACTATAAAATGTTAAATGTAGAAGGAACAGGAAGTGACAGACTATTCCTCAACAATCTGTTTGCAAAAAAGTCCTGTTATACTTTTTGTTTAGGCCCCAACTGTTGAGGAAAAACACCACTAGGGGGCACTAACCGCACTCTAAACCCATTTCCGGTGACTCATACACTGCATCATGTGACTGAACCATGGAGCCAACCCAGCAGTGTTTTCTCACGCTCTCTCACTGCTCCCAGGCAGGACAAAAACATGTCAGGATAAAAACAAGATTGTAATAATTCTAACTATTCACCATAACAATAAAACTAAGAGGTACCAGACATGTAAACCATCATTACAAAGCCTCAATTCTCATAAGACTATTTGATAAAACATAATTAGAAAAAGTCAAGACATTTTTAGATATATTGCTTTCAATTTTAGAAGTGGGAAGTGTCAAGGCAAAAAGCAGTTCTCTATATACTGTGTTCCAGTTCATGCCTCACCACCGCAATTATTGATCAAAAAAATCAATCAAATAAAATCAATATCTTTTACTGATAACAATTGTAATTCCGATTTATTCTTAATTACAAAACCATTGGGCATGATGGCCAAGTTGTTAATGTAATAATCTGGATAATCTTGAGAACCAAAAAAACAATCAGAAATCACATTTTCAAAATCTCTCATTTGAGTTGCCAATTCCAGTGTTGAAATCCAACAGTTGGCTAAATCTCAAATGACTCCTGAATCCTCACTACCTAAACCCCAGTACCTGCAGCCAATCATTAATCAGTGTCAGTGTAGCCTCTGCAGCTGCAGTCTATGCAGTCAATTACTGAATGAGGAAAACTTATATGTGTCCTCTATATGCAGTTCACTTGTGATTGTAATACTTATTTAAAAATGTAAGAGCAGACGCTATATACAGTTCCTTTAATCAGCTTCCAGTTTAATTTGGGGTGAATTTAGTCGACATTTTATATAATCAACTGTGATTAATTATAAGTAAAAGTAATTGTGAGAATCTTAGTAGCAAAAATAAGGCATTTCAGTTAAAGCTATATTTCACTAAGTACACCTAAATGTAAAGTGTTTATATTGTTGTTTATGCTGGTCACATCCAAGAAGAATTGAGCTCTATTAGACAGTATGAGTCTTATGACCCAGATCTGCCAGTGTTGGGGGGAAGTAAAGATGAATTAAAGATTGCACTCTTGCTTCATCATGATCAATAATTGTAAAATCGCAATGGTTATTCTTATCAATTGTGACACTGAAATGTTAAATCGTGACATCCCTAACAGCAGCTATAGCAGGACTGATGTGTGCAGCTCAGACTCAGACTTTGTGCTCCTCAATGGTAAAACTGTTTAAACATGGATGTGGGCGTCAACTAAGGCCGTTTTTACAGGTCAACGTAAAAGGGCATTCGCTCCGAGAGTGGTGCGCTTAGGCCGATGTGAATCCAACAGTCACATTCTGGACCGCATTAAACGGCCACTCTGAGAGCTTGAAACAGGAGGTCTTGGCTGCAGTTTGACACGTTCATCTGACAAGGAAATGATCATCTTAATGTCAGCAACGCATCACCCTCACGGTGTATTAAGGCTGGTTTACAGTCCAACGTCAGGCCCCACTTAGCTGAGAGCTGACATCCTGACACAAACCCGAACCATACAGCTTCTATGGAGCTAATCAGGGTCCAGGTACGTCGTTGGAATCCAAACCATTTAATTTGCATTATTTGTTAGTTATTTACTGTGAAAATAAACAATCATATTAGGCTCATATGCAGACATTTCTGTGCCAGACTTTAACTGTTCCGTGTGGTTTTTAATCAGTTATCCGTATAGTCTTTGTGGATCAATCAATCACAGCCCTTGCGTTCGGCGGAAACTCAACGCAGTAACTTTTTGGCCGAGGTGCTATGTACGTGCTTGGCTTTCATATGCGTCAGGAAACTGTGCAGCACCATCTGTGTAGATTTGATGTTGAACCATAAACCAGCCTTTAGCCACAGCTGAAAGAAAAGACCAACGCGTAAAGCGGGCACATGTGTGCAAATTCACAGCACTCTTTTCTCTTGAAGCCCGTTGTCATGGAAATAAGTTTGGCAATCAGCTGATGGACTCACATGGCTCATAGTGCATGTTTGGGGTGAATGATGCACGGTGCATGTGAACAAGACCAACCCAAAAGTGAAGTAAACAGAACTAAACCTAGTGTGCACTAACAGGTGTGAAAATGACCTAAGTATAAACCTGTCACGATAACACATTACTTCGTAACTATAGACGATAAATGATAATTCTAAAACCAAATCATAAAGCAGAATTATCCCCCAAAAAGTATTCTAAATGTACAATATTGTTAAAAAACACAAACTGCAATAAATAAATAACAGAATGCAACACTTAAGTAGTTAGTTTGGATCTCTAATGAGTCATAGTTCAACAATTCAACAATTCAACACTCTACAGATCAAATCTCATCGTAGTACAGAAAAATAACCAAACTTTTCCCACTAGCGCAAGTAAAAAGTACACAATAAATATTGACCTCCAAAAAGTATTGTTTCATCTATCATTTATTGAACGAAGAATCAATATAGAATTTATCATGACAGGCCTATCGAAGGTTGTTTTTACACTGCCACTAGTTAGGTTGGTGTAAAAGAGCATTCGCTCCGAATGTGGTGCGCTTGGGCCGGTGTGAACCCAACAGATGCACTCTGGACTGCACCAAACGGCCGGTCTGAGAGCGCTTGAAACAGGACATCTTGGAGCGGCTCCACCCGCACTCTGGAGCGGGGCGAGTGTGGTGTGAACGCGGCTGACCTTGGGCACACCTTCACAGTCTGCTGTGACAGTAAAAGTGCTTGGAATTGAGCAAAAGGCACTCAGATCTCATATTTGTATGAATGGGAGCTGCAGAGCTGTTGTTTGACATGTTCGTCTGACAAGGCAATTTAGATCAGCTTAATAACAGCAACAGTCTCCTCGTGCTCATGTAGCTCATTTTGCGTGTTTGGGGTGTAAGATGCGGACTGTGTGAACAAGATCAACCCAAAAGTAAAGTAAACAGAACTAAATCTAGTGCGCACTGAGGTCGGTCCACAGAACGCACTGATGACCTATGCAGTCCGCTGTGACAGTAAAAGTGCTTGGAGTTGGGCAAAAAGCACTCAGATCACGTATATTTCTATGAATGGGCACTGCAGGGCTGCTGTTTGACATGTTCGTCTGATGAGGCAATTTGAATCAACTTAATATCAGTTGTCTCTTCCTGCCTTTGTCTGCACAGGTGAGCCTGGGTCTATCTGTGTCGTTCAAAAAGCTTTTTCCTCCTCTGCCACCAGCACATACAGTTCTCATGGAGTATTTAGTCACAGGTGATGCAAAGTGAGTGTGTGCATGCGTACACGGGGCTCTGTCTCCTGAAGCTTGTTGTCAGAGAAATAAGTTTGGTGATTAGCTGATGGACTCTCATGTTGCTCATGGTACGTGTTGGGGGTGAATGATGCGGTGTATGTGAATAAGGTCGACCCAAAAGTTAAGTAAGTGTCCACTGGGGTTGGTCCACAAAGCACACTCGTGTGAAAACAACCTAAGTCACTGTCCAGGGTGGTCATGGCAGGCGCAATGTTTTCAAAAGTGTTTCTGAATCTACAAATCCATGGTTCTTCTGAGACAGTTAACAATTAAAAGCTGCCTCAGAAATGTGTTGTGCTTAAGTCAGTTGTACAACAAATTCATGAAATACATGAATAAAAAAAAAAAAAAAGAAGCACGCATCCAAAAACAGGACTGATTCTATTTTCTATCTATGTGTGCCTAATAGGTATTGGAGGAGAACATATTATGATATTAACGCTGGTGAGACTTGGATTATACTTCCCGCATGTACATTGTGCATATAAGAGAATAACAGCTGTAAACAATAGAAATCAAATATAGCTACAAGGGAATCCTGCTCATTTTCTGCTTCAACTGTCTCAGTAGTTACAAATTCTGGCCCATCGGACTCCTAGCGCCTAATGTACTGCTCTTTCTGCTCATTCACTTTCAATGATTCCTTTAAAAGAAAAAGTGCATCTTTGATGAGGGCAAAATAGTAATACGTTGCCAGTGTGGCCCCTTACATTTAAATGGGACCAGCCGGCTGCAGTTTATCAGGAGTAACTGTGGCCATTACATCGCCATTAGGATTTTCTGCTCTCCCGTTTCATTCCTCAAAGCAGTGATCTACTTTGGAAATGGTCAACACGTGTTCAATATAAAAGTCTATATATGAATAATATGACTTTTTGACTCATGATCACAGATACACATGTCATGTATAATGCCTTATTAGAAGCACTCTACTCTTTGATGATAAACTGTCAGTTCCTGGTGGAGGACACACAGAGAGCACATCTTTCACATAAACCTGAAATGTGTACTTTCACAAAGATGAGATACTACAGTGGTTCAACTTATGGAAAAATTACAATCAGAGCCCAGTTTGACTTTGCGATGTCCAGAGGAATTAGAAAAAATGCCAAACTCTTGGAGTCACAGATCTTCCTGATGTGGCACAAGCCTAATAGTCCACTTTATTTGTGCCAAAAGGTCAATTGACCAAAACACGAAACTCACCCTCCATTTTTTTCTGTGTCTTGGTTAGTACGTTAAGTTAGTCTTCTGTCATTACTTACCATCAAGAAGAAATACAAGTAATAAATAGTGTCTAATATAGATATATATATCATTTGTGGCCTTTTCTTGCTTGTGTTTCAAGCTTCAGAAATGTGGATGTGTACTGCACTCACACCCAAGCCATGTAGTTATTGAACTCAAGCATCAGCCATCTTGCATGTTTTCACAGCATAATTATTTACTGGTAAACCAGTACTAAAAACCTTTTCACTGAAAATCACTAGTACAATTGTATAATATGTGGCTCAGAACAAAAAAGGAACATGCATTTGCAGGCAGTGCAAACATTCGGTGCCATAGCAACAGCACTGCTGCTACGAATATGTTAAAACTGTCTGATTATTATTTATCTTTTTAACAATTCAAAAAGGACCATGAACTCACACACAGACCTGACTATTACTAAAGTATTATTTATGGGAGGACCACATGTGTGTCAACTTGAAATGACTTAGTGAATGGCTCAGCGGGGGTAGAAAACAGAACATTTTCCCACAAACACCATTTATGAGCACAGTGAGAAAAGCATGTCTGATTGTGTACTCCTTTCAACTGACCCAGTATTATAAGCACCATTGCCTTTTCTTGGTACTACTAACAGAATTCAGCAAAGAAGGCCTCTGCAACAACACTCCCACAAGAGCCAGGGAAACACTGGTGCTCCATTGGACCAGCTCCAGTTCTCCTCCACCAATAGAAGAGCTGCAACAAGCAGGCGTCATGGCCACTTGTTTTCAACCCTGTTGTGCAAGATGGAAAAGCACACACTACCAGGACAGCAGAGAAGAGATTCAGAAATATACAGGCAGAAAAAAAAAACATTTGTATTAGGGGATCGGTGCAGTAACCTCAAACCATTTATATCCTAATTCTTTCATGCATTTCAAAGCCATGCTATTCGCTTTTTCTGACCTTATATGCACCCTCAACAGCAGCACGTAAACAACCCACTACCAACACAATCAACATTAACTGGCAAAAAACTTACAATAAGACAACTCCTATCACCTAATCTGTAATCAACTATTTGACAGATTGTAACGACTGATACACTTGGCTCTTTTTTTGGAAGTTGTGTTACTAATGCAATACTCTAGACACTTGTATCCCAGAACACCATTACAGACCCCAACAAGTCATTGCACATATAAATATACATATAAAACATAGTGATTCAGCTAAAATAATGGTAAGCCCATGTATATTTTGTTAGTACCGAATGGCCTAATACACGTAAACCACGTGAGTGTGTGTATTCCAGATATCAATTTTTCTCCAACCTAGAAAATATGTCGAGAAACATTTACATTGGTTGAGCTGGAGCTAAAAAGGCATGCATGATGACAACCATAATACAACATGTGGCGCTTGACGAGCAGTCCTCCGGTCTAGTGACTCTACAAAACACGGATACATTATTACGTGGTGGAGCTGTGCATAGAGACAGACGCAGGTAGGCTACGTTTAGGGCAGCCATGAGTCTTGTGCTTCCAAAATATTTGACCTCGCACGTTGTATAAAAAACTGTCCCCCATTTGTAAGTACGCCTATTTGGTCTTGAGAAGCGCCCACTCAGGCGATAATGGGGTTGCTTTTTGCTAGTAGGTCATTTAAAAACGCAACAACTGCGAGTTTTCAACGTTACCATCGACTTAAATAGCAGAAATTCATTCTCAACTGAACACACAAATGCTGTGTGGTAGGCCAATTGAATTGATACACGTCTGAATCAACAGTGCAAAACACATAGACGCTGCAATATAATTTGAAAGCTAAAAAAGGAAACAGTCCCCGTCTAAAATACCAGCCAGTTCTGTGAACCGCCATCGAGGCTGGGGGTTGGGAAGTGGGGGAGGTGAAAAACAGCAAGTCACCACCAAACACAAGTGCTTTTTATTTTCCAGTTTCACTCCAAAACTACACAGAATGTCTAACCTGAAGCTACTTCAGTAATTTAGATTGACTTGGATTATGTCAATGACGTCTACAACATTATTTACATTTTAAAACAGGCAACCCTCAAAACATTCAAGGATATATGCACATAATTATGTTGATGTACACGAAGACGTGTCACGAGAAAATAGTAATTAAATGTAACTGGTGTGTTTCCATGAAATGTCATTATCGGTGTGGGGATTCAACTTGTCGAGACAAAATGCGTGGCAGTATGCCACAGAGACTAGAAAGAGCACCGTTCGAACATGAGTGTAGTCCTGTTTTATGTGTACATTTTAGAGGAAGTCAAGGGGAAAATGCCTGAAATTCTTAATCTTAATGCTCATTACGAAAATAAATACACAAACACATATCCCAAAAAATGGACGGAACCTTAGTTCATTCCCCAAGGAGATCCATCAGGTATGTTTAGAATATAGTCTATGGTTCAGTATTCTGGCATGAACGGTCAGAAAAAGTTTGGAATTAACGTTAAACGACTGAACCAAACGCAAAAAAAATCTTTATCGGTCTAAGCTGTGCAAGATAATCTTTTGAACTTGAATCAGTCTTCTTGAACGTCCTGAACATAAAACAAAACCGATCCTTATGCTTTCATAGGTAAAACAAAATAATGTCCAAGTGTAACAGGTCGGAACAACAATTTAACGTTACGATAACGATACATCTTCCACGAAATAGTTACCCTTAATCACAAGTGCACAAAAAAGCAACGATAGCACTGTTTTGAAAAACGAATTATGTGGTAAATACACATGCTTTTTGTATCATTCTCTACAAGGAGTCTGCCTTGATTCACGTGAATTAAACACAGACAGCATACCAAATGCTTTTTAATAACGTGATTTCTCTAATTATGCTTATTTTAAGCAGACTCAGGGTTTTAATCAAGTAAAGTGGACGCCAAGTATTGAGCTAACTAGCTCAGTTAGCCTTGTTAGCTATACTCGTTAGCTGAGGAGCGATGATGGGTCGACCGAAACATGCTCCGTGTTTGTTTAATCTGAACATACTCTGACTGATGATAACGTTACATTGCTGTGCCCCGCATACTCACCTAAAGAGACATTCCAAAATCTTGTATGTGAGGAAAAATCCAGTACAATGGAAAGCCTTTGTGATATCCCAACATGAAGCAGACCACTAGGCCTGTGACAAGGCCTCGGAGTCTCCCGTATGTCTGCCGTTAAAAGTAGCTCCCTCTCTCTGGATCACAAACAAACTTCTCACTGTTTCCACGCATTGGCGTAAAGTTAAATTTAATATCCACGCAAAGTAAAGGTCATCCATTAAGTCTGTCCAGTAGATCCCTGCAAGGTAGATCCATTTATTTTAGTTGATATAATATTTATAATAGGTATTTATAATGAGGTATGTGCTGCTGTATCTAATGCACTCTGATTCTGTGAAGGTCCGTACGTTTGCAGAAGCGCCCATCCCCCTCCTCACCGGGCTCGAGCTCCAGTCCCTGCGAAAATGACACACAACCTGTACGCGGGGTTTCCCATGCGACCGAGAAGGGGCTTGTTGGTTACGTGATACAAAATCTGGAAGATGATTGGACACTAATGTGTCAATCACTTTGCACACATATATTGACCAATCTAAACGCCGATAGATTTCTTTTTCCGTCACTGGGCGGGATGTGTGCTGAGGAGGGCAGTGAAAAGTCCGCACCATTACGAGCTGTCGACATTTGGGATAGTTGTTGGTGAGAAGTTGTTAAGAACCTCTGACGGAATTTGGGATTAATCTCTCCGGATATTTTATAAATTTGGAATAATCTTAACAATCTATTGGGATTATGCTTTTGCTACCGAGGACTGCGTGTTTGAACACATTCATGAGTAAAAAGAACAGGGTCATGAGGTCCCTGTGGGGTATCTTTTCTTTATGGTGGCCCCTCTCTAAATGTTACATGCATTTTCTGGGAGGATGTTTCTTGTTTAATGGATACAAAAAGAACAGATGTCACTGTAATGTAGCATGTATTGAAATGTTCAAGATCACGTCAAAAATGAGCAATCGACCATATTTTGTCACATTCCATTAATTTTTATCCTCGACGACAAAGATTTTGATTTAGTTTTGGTATGGAGAAGCTAAGTGGGAGACTGTGTGTGGGCCCAGCGTGTCTGCATATGCTACGTTTTGAGCCGTTTGACGATCACGACCTAGAATTTTCTATTGTTGAATAAGCGACTCACCTCTGCGGTAGTATGCCACACCTAATGAAACAAATCCGTAGATTTTTGGAATTTTCACATGAAGGCCTATGCATAATGGAAAATGGCATAAATGGGCCAAAAGAAAACAAGCCAATGGGTTTACTTGATGTCGGTTGGCTCCACACAACAAAAGTAGACCCAAAATTCACAAAGCAACATCTATTTTTAAATCAATTGCGCCCTCTGGTGTCTACAAGTTTCAAAAACAGTCCAATCAATTTTCATTGAGTTATACGAGCTTGCATTATATTTACTAAATGCAGGGATAATTGTCAAATTATATCTTGAACATGTAGGCCAACGTGAAGACTTAAGCAATGCAAAATTTGAATATAGGGAAGGCTATCATAAATTGTATCGTTCGTCTACAATAGAAAAAAAAATAGCCTACAATTTCTATCCTTAAGGCCTAGTGATAAGTCACTCAATGAAATACTTAGAATACTTTATTCCATCACAATGTGCGAGAATAACATTCTCTTAGGTTAAATCACTACAGTTTCATCTGAAATCACTATATACAATATAAACAAAATACACACGTCCATATACAGTAGCCGTTTCTGGGAGCCTGTTCTAGTATCCAGCCGTGCAGCAGTTTAGTGTCCCTCAGTTCATTACACAGAGCCAATAATCTGGGAGTGCCATGATAAAGCCTAAAGATGAAGCCTAACAGCACTTGCACAATTTTAGTGCCAGGTTTGTTGGATATATAAATAAACTGTTGGCACACATAATGGATGACCCCAATGGCTTGCGACATAAGGCATTATTGCTAAAGCTCCGATTGCAGTGTTATCACTATACATTTGTCAATTACATTAGGGCTGCACAATATATCTCTAAAGTATTGCTATTGCTATATTGGCAAATGCAATACTTTTAAAAACAAAAATAGTTAAAAAGGCATATTTTATTAATGATTTTCCTTAGTCCAAAGTTTGCCTAGATATACCGGTATTCTTGGTTTTGTCTATGTTCTTTTATTTTATTCTGACAGAGTTTGACTAGTAATTTAAGGTATGTACTTTTATAACTGAAATGGTGTGTTAAAACGTATATTCAAATATCAATAATATCAATATTGCAGTACATAACAGCCATATTGCAATATTTTCCAATATTGAGAACCCTAAATTCTGCAAAAATGCCCCATTTCATTAAATATATTTGTTAAAAGGAATGTTAAATAAAAAAAAATTAAAAAAACTTGGTAGTTGTCACTAGGATTCCAGCCTACATTTTTAAAATGGCAACAGCTCCAAAGGAACAGGTCATTGTTCTGTGCAGATATATTGCTAGTTACAGCTGATCAATATATCATTGGCAAAAATATATTTAATTGATGCAAAAAATGATGCAGCATGAGGCTGAGGTAGACAGCTGCATAGACATGAACAGAATTACATAGGAAGACATTAATTTTGAAATAAGACATAATGATCATTTTAAAATTGCATTAAGTTTAGTTTTAAAAGTTGCCAACACATTTTCATTAAATATACAATAGTAGCCAGCAGTGGTGGAAAGTAAAGTAAAGTACAAGTGAAAAAGTTCTCTCCTTAGATACAATCTTTACTTTAGTACATTTTTACAGTGGATCCTTTTCACTTTTATATTACTACATTTGAAAGCAGGTATCTGTACGTTCATAATGACATTCTGCCTAAAGGTTTTGAATTCAAGACCCGGCATTGAACAATCACTAGAAAAATTAAGAAATCAATTCAGCTGCTTTGGTAAAATCTCCACTATTCTTTATCAAGATCACCGCATTTGACTGTTTAATAGATTTCAAAATCTGTGTGAAATACTTTTACTCTAATGGTACTTCAGTACTGTACTCTGTTCCACCACTGGTAGCCAGAAATGCATTCGCATTCACACTTTTGTAACTGCAACTGGACAAACCTTACAGCACAGGTTGCAGCCATTTTGTCTTGGGAATTTGAGGCATTCAGTATTTTTGCTTTTAAAAGCAGAAATGTATTCTTTGCACTTACTAAAAAGAAAGAAGACTGGGCATGTACTACGTGGACTAAAAGATATGGGGTTTGGGATTCCCAAACTATCGTATTGTAGACTGCAGTAAGGCAACAGTTGGAAGATCAGTTATGAAATGTTGCTGGGAAAAGCACTTTACATATCCACTTCTTAGTCAATGTCCATTACTTGGCCTGTCCACTGAACACTGTCCTGTTCAGCATTGATACACCCATGCCACATGAGTCCATCTCAATCAGCAGGGAGCAGTGAGCTGTTGTTTCTCTGTCACAAGTCTGTCACTTTATTCTCTACTGCAGCAGCAATCTGCTGGAGTCGGTATCCCAGCTGCATTTTTTGGGCTGTGGTATCCTCCTCCAGTGCTGTTATAATCTGAAGAGAGGAACAAAATATACCAAATAAGGGATTGGTGTTTGGCTACCAAACCTGACCATTTGCCACATGTCTTTCCTCCTCTTTTTCCATTCCACACTATGATTCTGTCTAATAAAGCCTATGGGCTTATGTACAGTATCTGACATTCTGTACAAGCATAAAATAAACATATACTTCTAATTATTTGGCACCACAGGGTAATTCGCTCAACATATATACAATTTGTGTTCCTGGTGCAATAATTAAATAATTTACCTGGTCGTAGTATTTATTGATGTACTTGTAGAGTTCATGCAGTGCTACCAGATAGTTTAGTTCTCCAGAGTAGTTCTGAAATAGCACACAGTCAGATGGTTTGCTTATTCACAGTGTTAGACTGAAATAAAATGTGACTGATGATGACTGACCCTCGATAATTCAGCAAGAGCAGAGTTCATCTCCTGGTCACTGGCTGAGATTGTCTGCCTGATGTCAGCATAGTACCTGTGTAGATCAACAAATGAAAAACGCATTCTGAAAAATAAAGAATCTAATAAATACATTTTAGCATTTTAGGTAAAAAATGGAAGATACCTTTCAACCATTTGCTTGTAACGTGGAATGTCTCTGGCATACAGCAGTTTGTTAATGGGAGAATCCTATATTAAATAAAATAAAAATACAAAAAAACCACCATTGAGAGAAAGTCTGTCAACAAATGATTATTCACATATGTGATTTAAACATCTTACCCTTCCCAGTTTGTGCTCAGCTATCGTACAAGAATCCATGAATGTCTGGGCAATGACTGAGAGCACAGCATCTACGTGATCTGAAGCTTGGATGTCAAAAATGAACTGAGGGTTTTTCACAATGTTGATCCAGAAACGCAGAGGAAGACTGGAAAAACAGAGCAGATATGAAGAAGAGATCTCACTCAACAGTGCTTTTGTGTGTGCATGTTTGTGCACCTGTTGGTCTTCCAGATGTGGATAGTCTCTGGGTCGGTGATGCCGTGCTGCCCTGCCTGATCATCCAATAGGTCAAAAAAATACTTGACTGCCAGAGGAACCGGGCGACTGGTGCTGAGGATCACCATGAATAGATCATCCACAAACTTCTGTAATGTTCCCTAAAGAAAGACAAGCATGTTTTAAGGTTACTTGATTGTTTGATCGTCACTTAGTCCATTGAGGTTTGAGGAGGCTTTAGCACTGATCAAGACAAGTTTGTCACTGTGCCCATCCCTTACTGTACATGATGATATATTACTGGTTTTATGCTGACCGTTTACCTTCATGGACAGTAGTCGGGTAAGGTAGATCTCTGGGATAGCTTTGGCTCTCTCTCTCTCCCTCATGCTCCCTCTGCGGTGTTTGGGAAGCTCTGGCTCCTCACTGGCTTTAACCAGGTGCCACAGTCTCACTCCCCCTTCATCTGCATCCTCCAGCATAGGAGTTTCTACATTGTGAGAATTTGTATTTGTGAGATACGTTCAAAATAATAGTAGTCCAGCATCAAAATGTATTGCTTTTTTCAGTAGTCAAAATCGTATGTCTACATGGTAAACAGGCCTTACAAGAAGGTTTAGTAGAGAAATGGAAAGACATTAGAATCACATAACATAAGTTTCAGCAGAAAGGTCAGACAAGATATTAGTCAACTTCAAGTTAATACTCACTCTCTCCAGCTATGTATTCATGGTTGTCATGATGGATGTGTTTGGTGTGTCGAGGTATGAGAGCGAGAGTAGCCCCATCTGGGACCTGCAACAGACCAACAATCAGTCAATAACGCCATAAACTGCATTTGTTTATGGTTTAGGATCTCTCCAGATGGTTGGTACCTTGTAGTGCTGCAAAGTGTTGAGGCGTTTCCAGCTGCCTTGTACCACTGAGGTCAGGTCCTCGTCTGATAAGATCAGATGCCCGGCTACTCCTGATCGCCACTCTGGTTTGACACAAACAGAAAATATTTTCTGTAGTTTGCAAATTTTAAAGCTTGAGAGTTATGATAAAAAACAAAATAAATAAATATCAATAAACAGTCCATGCTGTTGTGTCTTTGGGCAAAACATTTCACCCACCTTGCTTGTGGGTGGATTTCTTTTGATACTTCAACCTCAACCAAGATGTTTATAGGCATGTTTTAGCACATTTCATATGTATTGTAAAAATGCAAAATTATAATATAAAGTCAAAAATCGAAATTATTTATTACAAACAAAAACATGTAGTGTAATCAAACAAAGGCAAAGTGATATTTTTACCCTTTATTGCCATTGTCAGTGAACAAACTAGAAATGTCCTTTGGCTATATGGTGCAACATAAATTAATGAATAATTAAAATTGTAAAATTATTTACATTACATTATTATTATTATTACATGACTGTGAGGGATAATTAAAAAAAAAAGCTTCATACCTAAATCCAAAGAATCAGCATGCGGCCGGTGTGAGAAGGATGTGCCCTTAAAGACTTGGTCCAGGATCTTCTCTTTGACCTGGGTGATGGTGTCACAGTCCAGCACTTTGGAGGTCAGGGGCTGGCTGTCACTGAGTCCACTGCCCTGTACCAGCACGTTAAGAGTCTGTAGCAAAACACACATGAATCAGCTGAGGCCATCATAGCAGATAAACACAACATTTGCAAGACTGTACCAGGGTTTTGTATTCAACATCTTCTCTTAGCAACCGGTTGTCATTAAGAGTGTACTTGGCCTTTCCTGTCACCGCGTCCACTGGCCCTTTATCCACCTGGTGCTTTATGGCCC